>LXKZ01000449.1:0-49464 GCA_001856765.1 Endoconidiophora polonica
CAATTCCGGGAAACAACAGTAGATTTGATTTTTAGGATAATTGGTAACTTTTTTCTCCTTCTTTCTGTATGTTTTTATTGTCCCGCTAATTTTTTCTGATAATGCCTCATCCAAAGCGAGCGCCTCCTTACTTTAACAATTTAGCATCCATCGCTAGTCTTAAGTGGAAATATCACATCGAAGACTACGTCAATGAAGTTGATGCCATAGTGATATCAGTATACCAGATGGAACAGAGATCATTACTACCTAGAGCGCCACGCCATTCCATGACAGAAAAAAGGATTCAAGTCTGAGGATTGCAAGTCGCCGTTATCGCAACTTTAGAGTGTGAATACAACGCCGTTGTGGCAACAAGTAATATAGTTTGGTTTAGTGTTCGATTGGTGGATGATCGATCCGGAATGGCGTGGATCACTTAAGTATGCTTTTGGTAATGTACTTGGGGTTGTCAGCAGATGCACTGAGTCTGGCATTGATTCTAGTGAGTCTCTTGTTAGCAAAAAGATGCACACTACCCAGGGACCAAGTTAGAGTAGTCATTGGTGATTGTGGTAAGGTTCCAATCTTCAACGACAAAAGTAATCCTACCTAGCAGAGGTACTGTATTTGTTACTGGTGATTTCTAGTTAGATAAGTGCGTTGCCTTCACTTAGAGAGGAATAATCAAACTAATAACTAAGATCTCTAATCTAGTGCAAAACTAAACTGAATAAAACAGATGACTTTAAGCGCCTTAACCATATGCCACACCCGCTTTGCACTAGGGTCGAGATAACCCTATTCTGATGACAGTCTTAATGGATATACAGTAGTACTACTAGTAAATACTGGAACAAGACATTGTTATTGAAGGTCCGAGTCAACGTCAAAGTTTTAAGGGTGTTACACAGGCGTCATAGAGATGATTTTGAATTTTCCGATTTGTTGCTTATGTTTATGAATAACTTATTTCTTGAATAAAAGTATCATGAAATAAACATAAAATTCATTTAGAATATATTCTTCAACAGTATCTACGACGACGCATACGATCTGTTTTGCAAACTCTGTTTATCAGTACAAGACTGAGAGCATCGGCCAATTGCCACCTTAGTCAGGCCAGTAATCCCACGAGTAATCTCTTCCGTCCCGTTGATATCATCTGAAGTTGAACATTGTCTGCCAACTTTTGTCACAAGCTGCCTTCAAAGCTTCATACTCACTGTCCAAGATCGTGATGATAGCAACTTTGAAGTCTTCAACTACAAACGTAGGCTCAGATTCTTCGAGGTCAATAATATGTGGGTGGGTGTTTTGCTCTCTAAGTCACGCTTGGTCCTCCACACCATCGGCTAAATATTTTTCATCCCGTAATCTGTAATTCCACTTCATGAAATCAATATATGTCAATAAGATGGATCTTAGTGTCTGGAGGTGATTGCCCTTCGTGTTATGCTGTGCTGGTTCTTGTAAGGTTGAAGAACTTGAACATATATCCTTACTGGAAGAACCTTTATGATCTAGTAGATATTTACTGTCTCTTATATGGTAAAGATAGGTCTTGACATCAGCACAAGCTAAGGCGACTAGACAAATGGAGTCGCTCATTCTGAACTTATTTATAGTTTTGTACTACTTCAACTAGTTGAATATACATTAGTAGGTAACATTATGAAAGGAAGATGGTTACTTTGATAAGCTACTAAATATTTCCTTTATCTTATAATAATAATCCATGTTGGGCGTCAAACTCATTCGGGCTGCTTCCTGTTTCATCTGTTCCTTCTACTTGAGTACTGAAAGGCACCATGATCTTTAAAGTTCGAGATGACGTTTGTCAAAGTTTGTGATTCATGCCATTGGCATATAGATCGGATTAATCATCGAATTTATAATCTAGCTTTTTCAATGTATTTTCAGCGTCTGATTTTTCCCGTACTACTAAATGTCAGTTAGCTACAATACATTTGAAAGTTATACACCATTAAAAGTCAGCGTATCGTCATATTTCTCTGGACGATGAGGATTTGTAATTTCAACAATATCTAGGGGGCTCTTATATATGGCATTTGATGTTGACGATTCTGGTATCGAATTAGCACTGCACATTCTCGAGAATACTTCTGAAAAGCCATATCCCTCCTTAGCAGTGATATAGTACGGATCTTCATCCAACAGCGAAGGTGAGCATTCTTCGATGAGACTTTAAAGCCTAGGCCAACTCTTAGATTCATCATCTGTAGGAGGTTCGAGATCATTTAATAGTTGATCCTGCTTCATATTTCAATACTAATTAGCAACTTCATCTCTTGTAGTCTTCACTAGAGTGACACGAGCAGCTTTTGGAAGGTTCCGTCAGATCTGCCCTCATTAGATCTTACTCGTCCATCTGGGAACTCAAAAATAACGTCTTAATGGGGAACCTCGTCGAAAAAGCGATGATGGAGCTAAGTCTCAATATTAGCTTACTTCTAGTGGAATTAGCGAGAAGACTATCAATATGATGTATAAACATGTCAGCACTATATTGTCTAATATCTCCAGCAGTCTTCTGAACAAATTTAGTGTTGACAGGTACAACCACAACGAATTCAGTAACCTACTGAAAACTAGGGATCACTCGTCAAAGCCATATGTGCGCTTTTTGCTTTATTCGAGCACGAATTCTAGCCCTCCAAACAGAAGTCATTGGTGTCGGCAGCCTCACCAAGTCAGCTCAAGTGAGGTCTGCTATCAATCATTGTAATGATCTTGTAAATCGATTATTCATATGAAAAGCAAATTTCCAGGTCAGTGAATATACCATAGATTAAGAACTTTCTAGATGATCAAACATCATTTCTTCAAGCTATTTCTGCATCTAACACCCAGATTTTCAAAAAATATACTCTGAAGATATCCGAACCTACATCACACTACTTTCCTCGGCACACATAAGAAGAAGAAGAGGCTCCCAAAGACGAGAAGACCAGTCGTAAGATCGACTACTACGCCGTTGCCCATCGTGTCAAGGAAGAGGTGACTGAGTAAGCTGACATTCTTGTTAGTGGTAAGCTCAAAGAGTACCAGATCAGGGGTCTTCAATGGATGGTGTCTTTGTACAACAATAACACAAACGGTAAAAGTTTACTTACACTTTAATTCAATATCGTAATTCCAACAACATTATAACAATAACCAAGGTACAAACTTACATATATAGGCCATATTCATATACATCGAGTCACAATATTCCAATGAAGCCGCCGAGTCTCGATATGTCTATCAAACTCAGGCATCATATGAGACGCCCAGAAATTTGGTAAGTTTTTTTATTGAATTCAGTCTCAGAATTAGACATATATTTAGATTGATACTATTTAAAAAGCTAAATGTTGGAGACCTTCCAAGCTTCGAAGTATCAGATCTCAAAATATTCAAAAGCTTCCTCAAAGCTACACGCAGCGCCGGTTTTCGCCACGACACTTTCCGCTCAACTGCGGTCGGAAGCGCAAAGGAATAGAATATTAGGTATACAATAAAGTACCAAGGTTATGATGCCAGTACCGAATAAAAGCCGAAGACAGAAGCGATTTACGGTTAACGATAAAGCTTGACTATATGGGATATAGGTGTGCATGCCTCTAAGTTATATAGCAAGTTTCTGTTTTATCGTTACTACTATAGACATACGAGTTTTTACTATTCAATTTATCCCACATATTATTAATGTCATCGTGAATGCCCAGCCATGTTCCCTCAATCGTTTGTGTCTGTGTATTTAATGTCTACTTACATTGCTACGTAGCCAAACGATGCATCCCCCAATCGTTAGTATCCAACGCCAGTCTGTATGATTATTGATAAGCCAGTTTCTTTTCTTACGATATGAGCTAGGAATAGTTTGTTAGTTCTAGTATTAGTCTACAAGAAGGTTAGTCTAGCCATATATCGCATTTGTTAGTGTCAAGAACTAATCATCATAGAACAATCATAACATCGGTTTACTTACTAGATGTGTAGATGTGTAGCGAAGGAGGTTATGATACTAAGGGTTATGACTTATAGGGTTAAGTGCGTTACTAGCATAGTAAGAACCAATTTTTATGCGTGATAAGCTTCCAGCATGATCGCCTTTAACACAAGTTTAGCCTAAGAGAAGAGGGAAAAGATACAGTAAAGAATTCCACAATTCCGAAGGCTCCCGTCACCAAACGCAAAAAAATCGTTTAATTCCCTCCAGTTTGTTGCTTCCGTTATATTTGCTTGGGCATCGCCAGTAGTACTACTGACTAGTCTGTATTACGAAGCGATTGTCTTCTAAAGTCAAATGTGGCCCAATTGAGTAGCTACCCACTTTAATTTACGCTTTTACATATGAAGCGTACTTTATCTAAATCCGAGCTTTTTGTCTAGCTAGAATACATACGACAACGTCATCTTAATCTTCTCGACTTAACTTTCTCCTCCTCCATATTCCCCCTTTCTATCGATCTAATTCTACATACTACTGTTCGCAAGATGGTTCGTCAACGCAAGGAACAGTCTGCTGAGGACATAAAACTCAACCAGCCCGACCGCACCGGACCTACTAAAGAAACACTGATCGAATGGGCCACCAACCGCAACCTTTTCAACCAAGCTGAAGCCGCCCAGGCTAAGAACAAGGCAGCCGTTGCATCATCGTCTACCGGCAGTAAAACCGGTAAAAAAGAGCCCAAGATCACCAAGATCAAGATCAAACCGCAGTCGCAGTCGGGCTCCGAGGACGGCGATGACGGCGACGACGAGGCTGAAGATGATAGTGACGATGAGGACGAAGGCTTGACGCCTGGTCAAGAGCGGTTCATGGATTGCTTGCTGTGGAGCATCAGCCTAACAATGATCCATTTCACCTTGGACGTGTTCGTGTACCAGCAGTATGGCGAAGAGCTCGAATGGAAGGTGGTGTTGCAGCATATGCCACCTGCATTCTTCGGTGCGTTTCTTCTGTTTCCTGTTCCCTCTCTCCCTCTATCTTTATATTCTCATATTCGGGCATTATCGATTCCCTTGCCAAATAAGAATTTAACGATCTGCCATACTGACATATCCGTGGTTTGCCCTTTGCTAGTCATTGCCCTGCTCTTCTGGGTCATGCATGAGACCCCCGCTAACCCCAGATTCTTCCCGTTCACGCCGCTCCCATGGCAACATAACATGCGCCAGGCTGTATTCCTTGCTGCCAGCATAACATGCGGCTGCTACCTCATCCACATTACAAACGAATATAGCTACATCGCCGTTATGCGCCAGGCACCCATGACTGGCGTTATCTGGATCTGGTCGGTGGTCGAACTAGATCTGCCATGGGCGGTTCTCAGCGTGATAGCGGAAGCGATATTCTTGAAGAGGGGCGGCTATGCCATCATGTAGTGAAGTATCATATCATTAAGATATACCATGCTAGTGGAAACAAAAATAACACGAGACATATATATAGCATTTATAAAAGTCATTATTCGTATCTACAATCACCACTGTAGCATCGACGCTATAGAAGCAACTACGCCCGGCAATATTTATCTAAGTTGGTGCTGGCCCCAGTGTCGGCTGCTTCTGTGCACACGCTGCTAGAACGTTCTTTGGATAGTCCAGCGCCCTCACGATATCCGTCGCCATGTATCCCCAGGACTCGGCATAGACACAGATTGCCCGGCACTCTATCATGGCCCGTCTCAGTACAAAGCCAACATCGTACTCGAGCAATAGCGCATACCACCAAGCCATGAGAATTAGAGCCGGTAAGTCTTTGGAAATTAGAAGCTGCATATATCGCGCATCCATATGTTTCAAAAACGCAAAAGGCACCAACGCATTACCCTTCCAGTCCTTGTGATCGAAACACTGCGCAACGATGCTCGCAGGGCCATGGTACGGATTGTCCGCATGTGTACTCGCGCTATTCACGTCAAGCAGCTTTAACAACTCGGGCGACAGACGGACAAATTCAGTGCTTACTCTCTCAGACGGGACGATTTCCAGCAGCGGCGTCCGTATTGTGTTTTCGTGGAACAAGCTGTCGGGCCGGTACATCTCAGCGTCGAAGATGGCCTGTTTGCCCTGACACAGCTCGAGCCATTCTAAATCTGTCGGCATCGGCTGGCGGACAGGCCAGGCGTCAAATGGGCCGCGGGTGTCGTAGGCGGTGAACATAAGGTGACCAAGAAGCACGACGGCTGCCCATATCTCGTCCCGCTCGGCCAGCGCGATGGACTTAGCAATCTTAGCGTTGAGGATGGCGGCGATGTGGTATTTGTGGAATTCAATGACGATCTGGCGGTCGGGTACGGGCAGTGCGTCGGACGGGGCGGGTAGAGAGAGCGAGGCAGCAGGCTGGCTGAAAGGCTCGGGCAGGGAACAAGACGGCGGCGGCCGCTGCGCCAGGCCAGAGGTATCTGCGTCATATTTCTGGATATCCAGGAAAGCGGCCGCTAGTGCTAGGACGCCATGCAAGAGCCACCGGTGGTCTTTAGCCAGTGCTAACAGCACCTCTTTACAAACCTGTCCAGTGCCATGAGAGTCGTCCAGCATGGGCACCTGGGCCTTGAACACATTAATGAGCGCGACGCTAGATTCCGGTAACGTATACTCGGTGCCGTCGGCCAGGGGAATCTTGACATCGGCCTTAGGGGCAGGTGCGTATGTCGAGAGATTCAGGGTAGGTTCCATGTTGGGCAAGGCCGGCTGCATCAGACTCTCGTAGCTGGAGCCAACCAACGTCACCGACGCTGTCCCGGAATTGGTCCCGGTAGTATAGGAACACGTCAGACTAAAAGACACACATCTATCACAAACAGGTCTGGTCTCGTCACACTAGAAACACATCTAGATATTAGTCTTTGATATGTATATATATACTACATAAGCGAGCCGAGGGAGTAAAGGAAAAGGTATTAATTGAACGCAGCCCCCACTCTCCAATGGCCAGTAGAGCAAGCATCTATACTTTTTACTTTCTTTTATTACTACATATAAGCTTGTTCAGTCAACCAACTTGGGACGAACGTACCTTGACTCTGCGGATCTTGCAATTCGCACATCCCGATCGGGACTTCTTGTGGGCGCGTCTCTTACGCACACTCTGCTGAGTCTCGCCGTCGTGCTTGCTCTTACTTCTGCTGCAATTGCCTTTGCCACTTCTGCTATGATCAACGCCTCCCATGTCTGTAATGTTAGATTCAATGTCATCGCACGCTTCAGAGCCGCCTTGACTCAACCCAGAAGCCGTCGCCATCAATGCCGCTTCTGCATTAGTTATGTCATTGGCTAAAAGCTGGCCAGGCCTAGACCAGACGGAAGCGGAAGCGGAAGCGGAAGCGGAAATGGAGCTAGTAGCAGGATAATGGAAAGGAGGAGCCATTAGTGTCAGGTCACATCAACAGTATGGAAGACTGAAAAACGAAGTACAAAACACAACAGATAGAAACAAAAGAAAAGAAAAAAGAATCGAAAAGACACTTGATAAGCCACTTTTCGGCAGATAAGCAGGGATTTCTAGATGCTGGCATTGGTTAAAATAAGGGCCAAGGTTAGGACGGCTCAGAATATAGCTCAGGATAAAAGCTCCTTCTTAGTCAGGGTCCTCGGTGCAGCTGAAGATCGAGAACGAGGTAACAAAATGATAAATAACACGATAGAACGTGAAGAAGAAAAACATGGAAAAACTATAACGGGAAACGAAGAAGAAGGGGAAGAGATGGAAGTATAAAAGACGGAAGCCACATTTTCTACTCCTATTCTTCTCATACTCCCCTTCTACTAGCAAGTCTGTTCGTTCGGTTTCTTCCTTTCCCCTGAAGAACATATATCCAAAGAACTTTATCCAGTATCTTCATAGTTCTAGAAACTTAATAAGATTAATGATTAAAAAAAAACCATATATCCAAGCAGAGGAATATTTCTATCTCAAATTAGACAGAACAACATAATAACTTAAGCAAAGCGAAGTCATGCCTACGATTTCTAACACTGATCCTTAAACCCACGTTATGCCACGTTATGCTGTATGTTTTTTGGGGTATATCTTGAATATTTTTATTATTATTCAACATTATGTTGCTTAACTAATTTTGTAAGTGGACAGCTAAAATTTGTTCAACCAAATCTTGCCCCATAACAAGGCGGCAAATAAAGCCCCGTTTAAGGACCGCTCTAACCAGCTTCCGTATTCGTGACATAAGTTCGTTACTAACCCTATTTTCATAAAGTCTTCCAAAAAATGGAGCTTTTCGGTCCGCTTTTCAGGCTAGTATTCAAGCAAACGCAGGGAGAAGGTTGCAGAGTTATCGTGATATATTTGTTCTTACACTAGACAAGCCAGATCGGCTAATAGCTATACCCATGCAATATGTCACATAATAACATAGATAAAGCCTATACATAGTATTATGCCACTTCGTCCGTACTTCATGACACTTCGCCCGGAAAGTAGACCTTCCTTTCCCAAATTCTGGTTGAATCACACATGCGAAACACTCCCCCTTCGAAAACGAAGGAAAAAAACCCGCAGTAAAAGCTTTTGAAACTTCAAGTTTTCAATAACAACTTAGAGATCGATGGATAAAGACTCGTCTGGCACATTATCGTAGACTAAAATCGATAAAACGTACACGATGAAGTAGACGTGGGCGTTTTTCTTAGTCTACCAGTGGTGGAGAAAATAAGCGAATAATAAGCACATGTCGTCGACCTGGCAAATGTAACCTAGATTTTCAACAACAAAAAAAAATAATGAAAATAACATGATAAAATAAACAAGTACTCGCAGAATTACGTATGCAGCATAAGATTACAATCAAAAACTTATCATTTCTTCTGGAAAAGACAGAATATCAAAATAAAGAAACGGCACCATCGGGCCATTTACTACGAATTTTAGCAAGGTGGTAAACTAACGGGACTACATATAGTTCATCGGAATTATAATAGTAAGATAGCTAACTTCAATTAAATCAGATAAAACACTACCAAGAAAACAGAAGAGCATGAACACAATATATTCAACAAAGAGATGAAGAGAGATACAATAATAATAAAAAGAAAATCATGCCATATCCAATCCTATCTTCCAAATAACTAGAATTCCACGCATAAATTCAAAGCCCGTCCTAAGTTGAGTCTTAATTTTTCTATAAAAAACAAATGATTATTCGACTTCAGCTTACTACGGCTTCAACCAGGTTTTTGTTACGTTTATTTTTTGTAATTTTCAGTTTACTTGACTACGTCTAACAAAATAAAGTATTTGACTCCTCATTATGAGCGACATATACAATAACTAAGGTAAGGCCGTAAACAGTAGATAGACCTAAGTGAATCTTGAAAAAGAAGAAAATAATGAAAAAGGCAACCAAAAAAAATAACAAGAGATGAAATGAAGATAGACAAAACGCAGATAAACAAATCCCACCAAGCCACGTCAACCCGCGAAAAAGAGAGAAAAATAACAAATGAAGAGAAAGGCAAGATAGGGAGTGTTAAGGGAGTGGAAACTGAAAGAAAACAACATCGTCCGGTTAGCAGTGTGTGGTATATTGAGAAATCGAAGAATGAAAAATGGCAGGTGAATTTGTGAAATAATGTGACGAGGTGTAGTGGGAGTATGACGCCAAAGATCCAGATTACAAAAGAAATAGGAATAGCTTAAGAGTATAGACCACGTCCAGTACCAGGAGCTATACCCAAGGTTTTGTTGTCGTATTGATGAATGATCTCTCTAGTCTGGTCATCCGGCAATTCGGATCAAAGCAAAGCAGAAATGGCACGTTTGTATACGTCGCCATTGTTATTGCCGCCGTTGCCACCTACGTTACCATATGTAAACATATGTACCGCGATCAGTGGATATTCTCCAATCAGACGGAAGAGATTGAGATGAATAGGGAGCAAGAGAGAAGAGAATAAAGTTGAAAGTCATGATCGAGACAAGGAAATCAAAGACAAGAGATAAACAAAGAGAAAAAGATAAACAAGGATTAGATCGATCGCCAGGTTCGTAAAAAAAAAAAACTCGTACAGTCGGACGGGCATGCTTGCAGCTCCATATCAGGGAGTTCGTGAGGTGCGGAGAGGAGGGGATCAGAACTGAGAGACCGTTTAGTAAGCCCAAATCTTGAGCTATAGATTGATAGAGGGTTAGCAATTGTTACTTGTCAGACTGCAAGTTATGTTAATAAATCAAAACTTACCAGAGAATCCCATGATCCAGTGCAAAGACTTATGCCATCGTTGGACACACCAAGGCAGCTCACACGGTTCTCGTGACCGACTAGAGAGCTGACCTTCTCGCCACGGGTCACGTCCCAGACTTTGCACTCGAAATCATCATAACCAGCAAACAGCAAACGACCAGACACCGAGGTAGCCACTGAAGTGATACCACACAGAATAGACTCAGACTAGAAGATATAACAATTAGCATATAATTCAGGTATGCGGGGTCAAGCTTTGTGACAACATACGCCGTAAAGGTTCAACTCGCGGTCGGCACGAATATCGAATAGTCGGCAGGTGGCATCATCGGAGCCGGTGACAAACGAATGGCCATCGGGGAAGAAGTGAATAGCATTAATATCAGACTCGTGGCCAGCAAATGTTTGCACGGCCTTGCCAGCACGAATATCCCACAACTTAGCGAAAGCGTCGCAAGCACCAGACACAAAGGTGTTTTGGTTAGTAGGGTTTAGGCTGATGCTCATCACATCACCCAGATGATCAGCAAACTCAACCTCCTTCTGGCCAGTCTCAATGTTCCATTTCATGCAGGTCATGTCACCTGAAGACGTAATAATGGTCTTGTCGTTGATAAATCGGCAGCATGACAGGTAACCGGCATGGCCCGAGAGCTCGCGCGCCACGCGGGTAGGGCCGTCGCGCTGCTGATTGAGGTTGTAGATGGAGCAGATATTGTCCAGACCACCACAGGCAACAAAGTTGCCAGATGGCGAGTAGGCGCAGGTCATGACCCACGATGAGCGTAGAGGAATAGCATGGACTTTGTTTGTGGTGTAGGCATCCCAGATGATCAGTTTACCGTCCTGAGATGCAGATACGAGATGTCTACGGTCGGTCGACCAGTGCATAGCATAGATCTTGGCCAAATGGCCTTTGAGAGTACGCTTGGCCTTCATTAGCTGGCCTCTAGGGATGGGGTCATGAGCCTGTTGGGCGATAGAGCGAACTGCAAGCGAAGAAGACGTTAGTGCATATTCTTTGAAAGTGTGTCAACATTATCGTAAATGCTGAAACGTAATCAGCATGTCTAGTTGTACAGGTTTTGGGTCTCGTATTTTGCAAGCAAAAGGGGGTCTTGGCCCAGTAAGTAATATGACGGAGATGGGCGCGGTGATACAATGAGCGAATTGACTATGGAGTGTCACAATTCGGATCTGGTGAATAGATTCATTGATTGGCTACACCATCTTGTCGAGCCGTATCTATACATAAAGGCAGTGCGAAATAGTACAGATGATTACTTACGGGTGGTGTCAGCAAGCTCGTCCTTCTTGCGCTTAATGCGATCCTTGAGGGCCTCGGCATCGCGACGCGCCGCCTGGATACGGCTCTGCAGTGCCTCAGGCGAAACCTCTCCGTGGCCGTTCATTTCTGTATTAATTTGTATGTATATGTGCGTAGTGACTAGCGCGTCTGGCTGCTGAGGAGGCCGTGGCGATGGCGATGGGTGCAATCGCAGCTCGACAGATAAATGAATGAAGATATACGCTACTAGAGTCAAACGACAGTATTTCAATGAACGATCAGATAGCAGCTACTCGTATTGGAATAATTGATTGCCGTGAGATTTAATAGTAGAAAAGAGTCGATAGAAGGCAAAATAGATAGCAAGTGTGCCGGTCGTAGATTAGTGAAGTTGTCGTGATGATGGCTCGACTGATGGTAACAATTGATTAATGGCGTCCGATCAGGAAAAAAAAAAAAAGGTGTGCCGAATCGCTAGAGGAAGTGAAGACTTTTTGGATATTTTGATATGAAGCAAGCTTCAAGGCGTTAAAAGCAGAAAAAGATCGGTCGCAAAGATAGGCCAGCGAGCAAAAGATGCAAATGAGAAGTCAAGAAATCGAGGAACAGGAAATCTAGAAATTGAGGAATTGAGGGGACACCGGGAAGTTGGTGAGAAGGGGGAAATGATCGAATTCGACTTGTCGGCAACCAAAGAAGCAGAAAATAGTAACAATAAAATTAGCGGTAATAAAGCGACAGAAGCACTCTTAGGTGTCAGTTGGCTAATTCTACTGCTAATAATGCACTTGCTAATGCCACTGCTAATGCCATGCTGTTACTACTGCAGGACAGAAAAGCGTCAAAGCTGCGTGGCGGGCAGGCCAGGAGCCACCACAACACTGCACCATCTTCAGGCGGGAGCGGCCATAACAGACAGCAAGGGAAGGGACCCCAGAACAAGCAAGACAGCACGACAGCAAAAGCGGACAGGAAAAAAGGGACACTCAATCAAATCGGGAAGTGGCAGCACCTACCTACCGCCAGGGCGATTACTCGCTACTCGCTACGCTACGGGGGCCACTCCACTTCTGTGCCTTTTGCCGATATTTATCCACGCTGTAGATAGCCAGGTCGCATTGAAGCCTTCCTCACAAGAAGAAAGAGAATATCCAAACAGAAGATCGCGCGAGCTTTGTTTTGCGATAGCAGCTGTTTTGCCTTTACGATGGCGGATTTCTCGCCCGTGGCGGAAAATTCAAGCAATTTTGTAACCTGCAGCTACACAACAATCGGATGGTCAGAGGTCTGTGAGCTGGGACAGCCGGGGCAGCGCAAAGCAACATCGAACAACACACAGCAAAGCACAGCAGCATGTACCAAAGATAATGCGCGGAATCAGGCTAACATCCTCAGCGGTTACTAAGGTCGAGCTGCGGTCCCTCTCGTAATCAGTAAATCACTGCTTCCATCAGCATCGTGATTTCTTTCAGTTAGCGTCCAGTCGAACCCGGCTTAGTCCAATTAATCTGTCTTTTCTTCCAGGAAGCTTTACCCAAATGAACTAAACTGCAGGAAAGGATCCAGACAAATTAGGCTGTGTCCCTGTGCCTGCACAGTGCGTCCACCTGGCGCAGATGAAAGACAAGCTTTAATAACCAAGACACAGTTCAAGAGAATTGTGTTCCAACCATACACTCTTGTCTAGCAAGACGAGGTATGATGCCAGGCGAACTAGCTCATCCAGTCGATTCTCTGTCCTGGTCTTGGGTCTCTAATGAGTGTCTCCATAAGCTCGGATCACGTCAACAGCGAGACTATGCTTGACGCGCTTTTGTGCTGCAGATTACCCGCGGTTGAAGGAAGCTGCCACTTTATGCAAGCCGTCTAAATCTTGCTGTTGCTATTGTTATGAGCAATCTTCGCAAACACAGAAAATGGATCGCGATCATCATTGGGAAAATGCCATTTTTGTCTTGCTACTATGCTCATGTAATCACCAATCAAATATCGATCTGACATTTTAACCTTCGTCCAACCCTTGAATTCAATCAAGCTTATCATCGCCACAGTGACAATAATCATCGTTGATTTCAACTACGACAGACATCTTTAAACTAATCGTATTGCTGCTGCTAATTCCGCTGGTATTGCTCCTACGCGAAATTGATGCAAGAAATAACAGTGAACTCGCTGATTCCCTGTTCCAGAGACTATCAACAAGCCAGGGGCACAGGGACACATAGCAACGTCAGCTCTCTCCTCTCCTCTCTCAATGTCGCCGTGCGATCCAGCTCAAATCAACACGGTGTCGCTCGCTCCTTTTCTTTGAATAAATCTGCCCAGTGCGAACATTCACTCGAGAGAAAAAAGAGGCAAACTCCTCCCAATATTCTGCTTTCTACTTGCCATGAGTTTCCACATTTTGAGAATAATAATTGCTAATTATACTACCTATGCCTCCCCTCCACCCACACACACACCACCTTGGGTTGGTTTGGGGGCCAATCATCGCCAATAAATGCTGTCAACAAAGACGGAACGGAACGCCCTATTTGACTCGCACATCAAGCATGATTGCTTTCTATTCCATCAATCAAGTTAACTGTTCCAGCATACATTGCCGCCATTGCTGTACTAGGCCTGAGCAAGCAATTCAAGTCGTACCACAAGAGATTATGCCATTCTAATATGAGTACTCTCCAATATATCTATTGTGCACATCCACACCCTCACTTGGCCAGTCCAATAATATAGTCAATACCAAATATGGCAAACTTTTTCTCTTTTTACTAATAACTGGATTAAAAGTAAACTATGACGAGAAAATGGCGATTTTCTTATCTTGATCTTTCTCCAAAGCAGGAAATAAAAGCGACCCATGGTTCATTTGTTCGTGATCCGCGAACTTCGAGTGGCTACAAAGCCAGTCAGCCGCCGCTATAGGGTCCGTTCGTTTTACCTGTGAAAGCTAATGACACTAGTAGTAGCAGCTGGTCATCGTAATAAACTGGTACTTTTTTCCTTCAACCCTGAATCAGTGGCCACTTATCTTTGCCGCCAACTCGAAACACAAATCTAGAAACGTGAGTCTATTTACTTGCACTAACGTAAATCATTTCCACACATCCTGCAAGAGCCTAACTATATCATCAGTTACCAAGAAGTCCTCCATTGTAGCTACTATTCGCATCGTTTCGTTGCGTAGCAATGTAGACGTTAAATACCCACACATAGCTACTATTTATTGTTCCGCAATGACTGTAGTTTCGAGCGGCATTACAAACTACGAATTCAGACACTCCTGCGAATCTGCCTCTCCAAGGTACTTTTGGAATATAGACTGCAGGCGTTTGAGTGCTACTGTATCTCACTCTTTTTCCTGTCCTGCTTCTTTCCCTACAATAACCACGTATTTAGTCTACGTTGGAAGCAGTAAAGCGGCTCAGACTACCAGATAGACAAGTCAGGGGAATCTCTGTAGACGAGCAGGGCTACCGATCGACCCTTTTGTTCCGGGCCAACTCAGACAGGGTACTATAGAGATGAGGATTTCATCGCCCACAAGTAATGTTTTTGATAATGTGAAACCGCCCGTTTTACAGACAATATCTTCTGTTATCTTCTTCATATTCCTTTGGCAAGCAGACGACGCAAGAAGACATAAACATCAGAAACTTAACAACATAGCCAGCCAATACCAACTTGACTCTAAAATCAGCTGTTAGAACTATCTGCCTGTCCATCCTGACGCAACTAGCTGCTAAGCCAGTTTTTTTTACCCAACTGTTGTTCCCTTCATCCTCCTTGCTCAATAAACTCTCAGGGGTTCAGGTTCCTGAATTGAAAAACAGCAATAACTGCGGCCCTTTGTTGCATTTACCATTTACTAGCATGCGTCCTTGGCTCGTTAGTTAGCTTTTCTGGGTAGCTAGCTTGATAGTCCACTAAAGTGAACTTTTTTTTACTGTTATACTTCCTGTATCAGTTTCATAGTCAGCTTAATCTCGATAATAGACCACTACTGCAACCAATTAGTCCAAAGCCAGTCAAGAGTTCGCGTCTCTAGTTACTCTTTAGTTCTATATTTTGATTCTACGCCTAAGTTCAGCTGCAAAAAAAGTTCTCAATAGCATAACATCCCCCATAAGGATCATTTATATTGGTACTACTAAACCATATTGAGTCAATCAAGCAAAGCAGCATAATTTGTCCTCCCGCCCGGCTTCATTGCTTTTTTGGCTATGCACAGGATTATTCCAGATATTCAGTTTCTTGACTGCAACCGCAATACTATGATGCTACTTCGAGCACACAATCTTTATCCTGGTCTTTATACACGGTGTAAGTCTACTCCCCTGCATAAGATCCAGCTAGCACCCATTTACCTAATATCTTCCTGTTTCCATCCTATCCGCGAGCTAACTCAACTTCTTACTTCTCTTTCGATATTTTGCACATTATTGCCATGTAGCCATATTAACAGGACAAATTGAAGAGAATACTCAGGATCGTGTTCAGGAAGTGTTCATTTACCGACATTAAACTGATTTGTTTTTTTCTCCGCGTCTATCAGCTCTAGGACAGGCTTAGCTATGAGCTGTCATCAACATTGGTATACACAGTAGAGTCTGTGGTTCTATCGTAATCCTAGTCATAGTCAGGGTTTTTGTTCAAGGCTGACAGCAGAGAAGAGGATAGAGAAAGTATTCATAACGTATTTTAAGACGTATTGTAGAATCTGCTTTTTTTTCTATCCAGTCGCATAAACCTTGCTAACCTGGTCAAACTAATGAATATGTGTGAAATGTACTCTAGATATATCTATTTGCCGTTAGTAAGTCGATAAGAGAACGGAACCGGAACACTTCAAGAGACAGACAATATATGTCATTTGTTATTTTGTTTTCATATAATTCCGCTTTGGAAAAAAATTACACTTATCTTCTCGTACAAACTATTTGTTTACTACTGATACGTTAACTAAATGTCGAGTAAGATTATCATATCATCACTAGGGTTAGCATGAACCCTCGTACCATATACCTTTTTGAACTCTCAAGAAAAGAGAAAAAGAAAACTTATTACACTTGGTTGATGTTTATTACGCATAGATATCCCTTGCCCATCACGCCTGTAGGAATAAAGTTCCAAATGCTTGTCACCGATCAACAAACAAAAGAAGAACATGGCACAATCATTATTCTTTATATGCTCTTTTTTTTGGGGGGGGCCTACAGGGTATTCAATCCAAGGCACTTTCAACGAGAAAATAAACCAGATAATGGCACAAACTGCATGATTGCAGCATTGGCTTTTCGTTTCATTAAGCAAAATTTTCTACGACCTCTAGATATATTTAGTCATGGCTCACTGTGTAAGAGATATTGTATACTAAGCAGCCTTTTTAGCCAGTTGGCGTATTCTTTATTAGCTAATTCCTATATAGGCATTGCTGCAAGATAGGTTCATAGGCTTTTTATCAACATATCGGAGGAGGCATAATTGTTAGTCGAGAAACAATGTAAACAAACAAAGGATAGTCGCTACAGATATACAAAGAGAGGGAGAGAATAATGAAAGATGGGATAACGAGGGGACCGCGAAGTAGTAACAAGTTTTACCCGCACAGACTTGTGTAATCTCGGCCTATAGAACCACCAGGGGGGGGTCGAATTGATATGGATTATTTTCTTGCTTACAAAGAAAAGGAAGTGATTCTTGGGCTCTTGGCCTTATTTTACCATATATTATGCATCTCTTACGCCAATCCGAATTGATTTATAAGGTAAATTTGGATAACATATTGCAATAATATAGAGAGAAAGACAAAGTGCATAGTAGTCGGCAAGGCGAGACAACTACGGATAAGAGACGGTAGGCGGACATGCTCTATTTGGAGCCAACTGAGAAAAGTTTTAAAAATTTATCACATATATTAAAGTCAATGCGGAACTAACTAGAGATAGAGTGAGAAAACAGATGGGACAAAAGGAATGTATGTATCTGAAAACTAAGACAAGGTTCAGAAGTTGGACTGACCTTATCCTCTGTTGTTCTTCTTTTGTATCTTTCAGATAGAGTTTTAGAATTACTACTGAGATAATGACTGTATAGATCTGAGAAGAGAAACACAGTGTACAAATAAATTCTGAACAAAGATAACATGGAAAGGAACTGCGAAAGAAGGGAATTTGGATCAAAGAAAAGGGAAGGTGAAAAGCAAAAAAAAAAAGACGCAAAAGACTCAGCCAAACATCGTCATCTAGCTTGTTTTTACATGCATTGGAATATTTTTGCCCATATCAATAGGGCGAACTTGCGGGTTGTAAAATGTCCTTTCACCGGCTGCAGAAGATGATTTCTTGAGTCTATAAAACCCTAACCCTACAAACGTCATGTATCAATTTGATATTGTATGTACGACATCAGATATGGCAACATGTTGAAAAACTTGAACCCACAAAGATAAGCAGAAGTTATAGATAGACTTATATGCTAAATTATAAGCTACGATATCTCTCATGCTGTTTATAATCAAAGCAAGTGAAAGGGACCACACGAATACTATCCGTTTTTGAACTAGAGCTTTTTGTTTTAGTAAGGCCAGAATCGACCTTCTTTGTTCGAAAAAAGATATCGTGTGACATGATACCGATGTACCTGCGTATATTAGTAGCATAAATGTACCTGTATATTGTGTAAGATGTTATCACAAACTCTTAGTATCTTTATACACCCAGGTGTAGTTACATAGTAACATTGGACCATCAGTTCTTTGATAGCGAGAAATCACCCAAAAAAATAAGACTTACTTTGAAAACGTATTTAGTCTATGCTACAAAGCGAAGTGGAATGATGAAAGAATGGTTAAATATACAATAATTAGAACAAAGAATAAGAGGTTAAAAAACAACAGAGACTTGAAGTAGACGAGAAACTTGCAATAAACGGGATAGAACAGACAAAGAAACTTTAAGTTGTTAAATATCTCTCTGTTCTTCGTTCTATATCTCTCTGTTCTAGTTGTTCATACATCTCTTTCTTTTGGTTATAGTGTCAAAAAGCAAGACCAACAATATTTTCTGCTCGTTACTACTTATTTTATCGGTTATTTCGAACGTGGTATCTTGAGTCTTTTTTTTGCGATACCTTTCTGCCTAGCCGTTCTATCATATATTTTTTATTGAACTCTCTTTTCTTTATTATCCAGCCCCTACACACATATCTTTGTATCACTCAATGTCTTGATCCCCAACAACCACAGGCCTCCTCATTTGTCTCAAGAAACTGCATTGTTATACCTACTCTTACATCAAGTAACCTCGTGATATATACTCAACCGAAATTTACACAACTTACATCGGAATTCACCGCTTACCTTTTTGTTTATATTTTTCACCAACCATGAACGCCAGAGACAAAGAGCGTCTTATCCCCGACATATATGCTGGACCCTATGGAGTTCCCAAAGGCGGCAACCAAGCAGAGCGTCGCCGCCTGAAACAAGCTCGCCGCGCCCTGCAGAAAGCCAGCAGATACGATTCCACCAGCATAGATTCTTCGCCGAGTACTCGCATGCGTTTAAATCGCCGCGGCATCCCGCCATCTATCCCGAATGCTAGCTCACCGTTGACCCTCGACAACGGTCTGTCTGCAGCAGAAGAAAGTGAAGCTTCGGCTACACCTAGTGTTCGTCGCACTGGCGCTAATGGTCGCCAGACTCGTGCGAATTTGGATAATACTGTAGGGCTGATTACTCCGGCTCATCGTCGTGTTGCTGGTAGACTGAATGTGACGCTTTCGAAAACATCAAATCGTAGCATTGATTCCTACAGCTCAGCTACTAGGGATCAGCGGAGGGATGAGCGTCGGATGAACCGAACTGTTATAGCCGGCCGGCCTACGGATCGCTTTCGGATTTACGTGTGCGGCACCGATACGCGCGGCGAACTTGGCCTCGGTATTCCGCCTCGGGGTTTGATGGAAGACGGCAGGGCGGTGATCAAAACGCCGATTTTGCATCCGCTGCTGGGTGAAAAACGCATCGTGCAGCTCACTTTAGGCCTTAACCACGGTGTTGCCTTGACACAAGACGGCAGAGTCTTGACCTGGGGTTCTAACTACTACGGAGCTCTGGGGCGTCTGACGCGCCCGGAGAACGAAGAGGCTGATTTTATCCGCATACAGAACGAGGCGCTACAAAAAAATATGGAAGAAAACAGCAGACTGTATACCGATAAGAGCGCAAGTCAGCAGTCGGATGTTTCGGCTGACAGCGCCTTAACATCAACCGGGGTTACGGCTATGAAGTATATTGAGTCCACACCAACGCTAGAATCCGAGGTGACACCGGGCGAAGTCAGCTTTGACGACATCTTCATTAATGGTGAGCAGGTTGCCATGGTTGCAGCGACCGATCACGCATGCTTTGCCATCAGTAACTTTGGAAACGTGTATGGCTGGGGTGTCCTACTTGTAAGTTAAGAAGATATAATACACGAGAGTCGACAAGTGTCGGGAGCGAAGACTAACATTCCTTGATGGGTAGAATGACGAAGGTGCCCTGGGTCTTACTGGATCATTGATCACGAAGAAGAACATTGCTGATATTGCGACCATCCCTTCTTACGAAATTACGCAACAGACCCCATGTCGTATCGACGGCCCAGCTGAATGCACCGGCGTGTTTGGTGGAGCGAACCACATAATCATGACGACCAAGATTGGCGAAGTCCACGCCCTCGGCTTTGGCTCGCAAGGCCAGCTAGGCCGTCGCCTTGTCAATCGAATGCCGCTTCGCGCACTGGACACCCGTCCTGTTATGAGCAAACCGCCAAAGCCAACGCGGGTGCGCCTGGGCGCCCATCATAACTTCCTGCTGACTAACCGTGGTAGAATGCTGTCATGGGGCCTCAACAACTTTTGCCAGACTGGTGCTGCCGATAACTATGAAGGCGATGAGGGTTTCTCAGTCATCCAACCAGAAGTAATTGATGACTTTGACGGTGGTAATGTCATGGATATGGATGGCGGAATGCACCACAGCATCGCTTGCACTGATACTGGCGATATTTTCACGTGGGGCCGATGTGATGCTGACCAGTCCGGACTTTCTCCAGACGAACTACACGCAGTCACAGACGTTCGATTTTTGTCTGATGTCGAGGGAACTCGCTGTGTTGCTCTTAACAAGATCAAAGTTCCTGGTAGGAAAATAACTATTATCCCAAGACTGATGCCCAGGCCTTGACAATGCTAACATGCTATTCTTGTTTAGATATTCCTCAGATCACTGGCGTGAGTGCTGGTAGTGACAACTGCTTTGCCATTGACATTGATGACAAGTTATGGGCATGGGGCTACGGCTATGATTATCAGACCGGCTTGGGCGCAGCCGGATCACAGGAAAAACCGAGACAGGTCAAGGGTGAGATACGAAACGACGCGCAGGTGTGCTGGGTCGAGAGCAGGTCGACGGCCACATTCATTGGTGTTCTGGTTCCTGACGAGGAGATATGATAGACGGACTAAATATTCGAATGAGGAAGGCCAGGGAAGGTTGAAATGCGTAGAATAGTTAGGTGCTGTGCATTATTGATTGAACGAACCAGATATACATGGATATGTATTGGTCTTCGAATTTCCTGTTTCAGAAATAGCAACAAAATTGTTTGCTATGATCTCAAAGCTTTTTCTTCTTTTTCTTCGTTCCATTTTCCGTAGGATTCCTGCGTAGCTTATCAAGAGTCGACGTACGAGACGTCGGAATGAGCGTGTAAGCCAGTTGGACAGAAAGCTGGACCCTCTGCGACTCTGCCTGCCATATTATTAGCAATGAAGCTTCGCTTAGCTGCTGACTGCGTCCCGCATGTTGTATGCAACAGTGTTTGCTGAAAATTGTTGTTGTTGTTATGGGTACAACTTTTGCTACAGCCTCAAGATTTAAAAATCATGCTGTGTAAATTGACTGGAGTACGGTATGTAGATCGAGAAGATGCTCAGAAATCGCTGCTGAAAGTTAAGTTTGTACGACTGTCCAAGGCTGTTGAAAGTGGAGGCCCAATTCCTCTGCTGTTACCGTTTTATCATAACAGGTAAGTTAATGGATAGTGGACAGACATGGACACAGAGATACAGGGCTAGGGCCAAGTAGCGACAAACCGCGGTGAGGAAACCCCAGGGACATGGAAGGCTGGCTAATCGTTAGGAACTCCTGGTCTGGCCAGCCTGCCCTCTAGTAAGTTCGTTCCCGCCAGGGTCTTTCTAGCCAGATTATCGAGCGTTCGCCTGCAAAATCTATCTCGGCAACCTTCAGAATCTTGGACGGCCAGCCAGGGACTAAACAGACGCAGAATAAATGACTGATTGATAGTCACTGCACTTCTTACCCTGAGCTGGACTAGCAAGCAATGCGATAATTAGGGCTCAAGAGCCTCAACGCGGCCGTCAACCAACAGGCTATTTACTGACTTCACTCTCTTAGAGGCTTCTAGAGGCAAGCAAGAAAAGCAAAGAGAAAGCAATAGTCAAATATTGCAAACTTCGAACCTTTCAGCCTTTCTTCAGAGCACAACAGGCAAATATCGGTGGCTGGGCAGCGTGACACCATGAAATTCGAGGCCAGCTAGATATGCCGAATAGCGATTTTAACAGACTTGATCCCTAGTAGCCCAAGTGCAGGCCTTTTCCCCGCACGTCCTCGGTAGAGGAAATGCTTTTCAAGCTCGAGCCATCAAGTCTAATAAAATACAGATACTACATTCGCAGGCTCAGCTTTATAAGTTTAGTGCTCAAAGCTTTAGACTAATAGGCAAACAAAACGCTTAGAATTTGGGGTTCATTAATGAGGGAAGCAGGTAAGAGTAAAAGAAGAAATCTTATTTACATGAGCCAACTCTTGAAGCTGGATTTTGATTGGGCGTCAACAGATAAAGAACACAATGAAAATACAACGCGGTGGCACGGTATATAACAGAACAGGCAGTTGTGGCTATAGAAGAGGGCAAGTTAGTAGACATGTATATACTAATAGTAGAAACATCGTGAAGATATTGATTGGCCTTAGCTTGTGTTGATGACACCGCGGGCTCAAATGTTGCCCACATCGTTGGTCCACTTAACGCTTTTGGTGGCTGAAGAAAAAGGCGCTAGCATTCCGCATTTGATATTCGCCGAGACCCTAGACTATGGCAAGTGACGGCGGCATTGACATCACGACATATATAAACGAGAATGAGTAAGAATGGCTATACGAGCACTGTTATGTAGCAGGCGGATGGCTCACAGAAATTTAGTTATCTGGCTCGTGATGTTGATGATGGTGCGGGACAGACGGTGAGGAAACGGAACAAGTAGCCTTGGCGTGCAGTTCTATTTGCTGTTCTCCGGCATGCCTAGAACGACTAACAAGGAACTTGGCTGCGGAAATTCCTTGGCAACAAAACAATAGACGCAAGCCAAGCAGCGTGGCCAGAGCGATACACATAGTATGGCGGCGAGTGGCAAAATAGTCGCCGGACAGACGGGGTAATTGAAATTAGTCGAGCATACAACTCGATTAAATTGGCCTGGAACTTGATGATAAGCCAACTGCTGTAGTCATTGCAGATGCGGGTCTCGCTTGGCAGACGTGCGTGCGCGGATCAAAAGAAGGCAAAAGAAGCGTAAGAAGTGTGATAAAGACGCTGCAGATCGAGAAGCGCACTAGAAAACGCGCGATGCAATGCAGGGCCGGCCAGCCTAGCGAGACGCTATTAGCAAGGAGCCACATGAAGCCAAGCCCCAGAGCTCGTCGATGCTTTTTGTCGATGGATAGGATAGAAGCTAAAGCACATATATAAAAAAACGATGATAAGTTATAGATATGACGGAGAAAAAAGGTGCAAACATGCAGCACAAGAACCAAACTACGACGAGAGAGAGAGAGAAAAAAGGCTGTTTAGAAGACAAGGAGACAAGGCTATGATTTTGGTTGACAAGGCTGTTGCATCTCAGGAAAGTAGTAGTAACTGCCTTTCACACATACATGTGTAACTATCGCCAGAGAAGGAGCCCGGAGGACTAGCGGCCAATGGGGTATATTGCTGGCTGGCTTGAAGCAGTAGTTGCTGTAATCTGTTCCTGCATCGAAGTGGCGGCCCCCTCTAAATGCCGGACTGTGAGTTCTTTTTTATTTTCCTCTTTCTTTTCTTCTTTCTTATTCTTTTCGTTTCTCGTTACGGCGTCTTCGATTCGACTTCGCTTCTTCTTCCCCCCTTTCTTTGTTTTATTATCTTTTGCTTTGCTCGAGAGGAAGAACAGAAGTAGAAGCCGTGGTTGTTCTGCAGACCGTCTTTCTCCCTCCTTTTTCATTCTTTTTTTATTGCTTTATTTTTACGAGGCCGTCGAACAAGCTCAAGCCAAAGCCCGGGCGTTCCTCCCAATATCAACACCTCTTTATCGTGCTTGATGTTATTCGCTCATCGCCGAGACTAAAAGCTTCGTTTTTCCTGATCTTATCTCTCCAGACCCTGGCCTACTTGCTTAGTTGGCAATCGTTGTCGTCCCTCGATCGTTTATTCCACTAAGAGAAAAAAGGTGTGTTTTTTTGTCTGGGATTGGCGCTAAACCCACATATAATATATAGCCTGGTTCACTGACATCATTGCCTCCCAGCTTCATTTGTCTCCCCTGTGGCCGATTCTGTGGATCTCAGAGATTCTTGAATATATGTATATATACTTTGGCCTCCCATTCTTCTAGCTTGAGGTTGTCGCAAAGGTTCACCACACAAATCACCTCAGGACCTTCCACTTACATCTTCTTATTCGTTTTCGGATCTATTAGCATATCTTCTGCTCAATACTCTTCGTTTTCTGTTGCTTGGCGATCATCCGGCCCTCAACGTTGACTAGGTTTGTCCCAGTCGCATGCAATATCACATACCACTGCAGTATCAACTACTCACTCCCTTTTGAAGCTTGGTCAAGTCTTCTGTCACACAGCTACTGCTTGAGAATATCTTGTCTTCAGAGATAGTCCCAGGCGCTTCTGTTTATTCCTATGCATCCCTCGCGATCGCGCGCTTTTCGCCCCCAGTATCAATTTGACCGCGGAAGAGTTTGAATCAACTCTCTGCGAGCTTATCCGATAAATAGCACGATTCTATCATTACGTTGTTGAGACGCTGCGTACGATTATCCATTACTATCAATCTCACAAACCCCGCTACCGACACGATCTGGCCCGTTCCGACGTGGTTCTACAACATAAATTGTACTGCTTGCACCAGTCTGAGCCAATTAGCATATATCTATTCTATAACGCCCAGTTCACGTGCCGCTAGCTTCCGTTTAAAATGGCGTGGGAGGATCTGAGTATCACCAAGCCGCACTTGGTATATATTCTATTGGGTGCCTTCACCTCATTGTTCATGCTTTGCTCCTCTGTCATCAAAGAGCGGCTGTACATTGGTGAAGCCACCATTGCCACCATCTTTGGCGTTATCTTTGGTCCGCACTGCACGGGTCTAATTGACCCTCATTCGTGGGGCAGTGTTGATGTTGTGACCATTGAGTTCTCTCGCATTGTCCTGGTTGTACAATGCTTTGCTGTTGGTGTCGAGTTGCCCAAATACTACATGGAGAAGCATTGGAGATCGGTTGTCGTTCTGCTTCTCCCTATTATGACCTGGGGCTGGCTGGTAACCTCTCTCTTTGTCTGGTGGATGGTGCCAGCGCTAACCTGGCTTGAGAGTCTGGTAGTATCCGCCTGTGTCACTGCTACCGATCCTGTTCTGGCTTCATCCGTTGTGGGCAAGGGTAAATTTGCCCGCCGTGTGCCCAAGCATTTAAGAGACTTACTTTCTGCCGAATCTGGCTGCAACGATGGAATGGCTTTTCCATTTCTGTACCTGGGAGTGTGGCTAATTCTTGAGCACAAGGAGGCCGAGGCTGTCACATTCCATTGGTTCGTGGTGACTATTCTATACGGGTGCATCTTTGGCGCCGTCTACGGCTTCCTAATCGGCTACATTAGTCGTCATGGAATACGCCTTGCTGAAAAGCACGACCTTATCGACCGTGAAAGTTTCCTGGTTTTCTACTTTGTGCTAGCGCTTTTCTGCGCTGGCTCTGGCAGTATGCTGGGTTTAGATGATCTTCTAGTCGGTTTTGCAGCCGGTGTCGGCTTCTCCAACGACGGTTGGTTCAGTCAGAAAACAGAAGAGTCAAGTGTATCTAACGTCATTGATCTTCTTCTCAATTTGACATACTTTGTGTTCCTTGGCACTATCATCCCTTGGGAGCAGTTCAACGACGCATCTATCGGTCTGTCTGCCTGGCGTTTGGTGGTTATTGCGATCCTCGTAATTCTGTTCCGCCGAATTCCCATCATGTTGATGATGAAGCCGTTTATCCCCGATATAAAAACATGGCGCGAAGCATTGTTCGCCGGTCACTTTGGCCCTATCGGTGTTGGCGCCATTTTTGTTGCTATGCTAGCCCGAGCTGAGATGGAGCTGGGCGAAACTGTGCCCATGTCTGAACTGCCGGACCCTAGAACGCCGCATTACAACCTCATTATTCTTGTATGGCCCATCGTTACCTTCCTGGTCATCTCATCGATCATTGTCCATGGTTCCTCTATTGCCGTTTTTACCCTTGGCAAGCGCATCAATACCCTAACCTTGACCATGTCATACACTATATCACCCGAAGATGGCCCTGCCTGGATGAATCGTCTACCCCGTATTCTTTCGCAATCCAAGTCGCAAGCGCGTAGTGTTGACAGCGACTCCGAAAATGAAGGCGAGGCGCCGCCTGGTGTTCTGCCGCCTGGTTTCCCGGCCGGCTTTATCCGTCGCCGTAAGTCTGAAGACGGAACCCGGTCGCGCGCCTCTTCGCGAAACCGGTCACGTGCCTCTTCTCTTGTGCCCCGTCGTCGCAAGAAGAAGTTTGCCGGCGGTCCTATCTCACAGTCTGCCATCTTCCCGCAGCGCCCTGAACCTGCTGTTATACCTGACGGCAAGCTGCAACAGCCCGTTGAGGAATCTTCGTCAACCACGGCATCCAACGCTAATGCGCAGTCGCAGCCACACTCACTAGATTCTGAGAAGGAGCCTGAACGCCGCCCTAACTCGATTCACAGTCGCAAGAGCGAAGGTGCCGTAAACGTGTACGATGAGGGTGATAACCTCATTTTTGAGAACCAGGACGGCGACGTTCTTGCCGTTGTGCGTACCAATTCTAACGAGTCGCTGTCTTCCCGTGACCGTAAAGGACGCTCTGAGGTACCTGATGAGGAGAAGGGAGAAATTCCTCTGCAGCCGACACAATCTGCAGTATCTGAGTCTCAACTTGGTTGGTCTTTTGGTGACATCAAGAAACGGTTCACCAATGTTATCAATAGCGAATCTCAGAAGCGCAAAGGAAAGGGTCTCCAGGAGAAGAAGTCAGAAGCTGCTCGTGCCTACCAATTCGGCAACACTGTCATTGTCGAAGACGAGGATGGCGAAGTCATCAAGACTTACGAGCTGCCGGCCAAGCCTCCCGGTGCTGATTCTACTGGCGCTCTTTTAAAATATGTTGGTCTCGGCAAGCGTCCTGAAGGCATAGTAGTTGCTACTGCCGCCATGCCTGGCGAAAGCTCGACGTCTGCTCCTGGTACTTCTTCTACACGCATAAAAACTCTGCTTCAGCCTACTGCTGAACCTGAGTTAGACGACCGCAACATCCGCTTCACCATTGGCGGTCACGGCAAGCGCATGACCAAGGAAGACTTCATCAAGGCCATGCGCCAATTGGATAGCAAGACTCGCGAGCACATCATCGACAACTCCAATGCTTCGGCTGGTATTAAGACTCTGGCCCAAATGGAGCCTAAAACTGACGTTGATGGTCCGGCCTTGACCATGATCAAGAAGCAAAGTTCGCGGACGCCGCCAGGCACTCTTCGCCCCACATTATCTCATCAGTCGCGAAACGAACGGGACGCCCAGGCATCAGATTCTGAGTCTGAAGATGAGCGACAGACTCGGTCACGCGAGCAGGTGTCACTAGCTGTGCATGAGATTATGAATTCGCACGCTGCCGCTAGTGCCGCCACTGCTGCCGCTGCCACCACCGGCACTGATAGCGAGGGCGACGAAGAAGAGTATGACGACGAAAATGCGGATGAAACTGCAGCTGAGAGACGGCGTCGCCTAGCTGCGCTGGGAACAATTCACGACGACGAACCCCCTCATGGGCGCAGTGACACTGCAGACTTTGATTCCTATCCAGCTACTCCAGTTGGTCTCGCTTCTCCAGCCGGCTTGGCTACCCCAGCCGAGCCCGCATCGCCTCTATCAGAAGAGGCAGACTCAGAACTACCAATGCGTAGAGGCATCCGTTTCGCCGAGTCGACTCCCCGCAGACGATAGAATTATCTAGAAGGGCCTGCATAAAAATTTTTCTCCGAGTCCCTAGACTCCATGTAAATACCGGGGTTCCAGGGTTTGTTGTCTCTACAAAGTATCATGATACTATTTAGGTACGGAACTATTGAGCATCATCATTTGTTACGCGATATTTTTTTTCACTGGCTGTTTCTAGATACTCCTATATTTTTATTGTTTCATCTTCCTTGTTACACAGGAAGCGGTCTATTTTTATCCGCCTAGAGTATGTTTTAGTGTTGCAGTTTTTCTTTTGATTTTATTTCTTTGGAGATGTCGTCTCACGAAAGACGTCTCGAGTGATGGACCGTCAACTACGATTACGAAGGATATAAGGGAGCAATCAATCTCTTTCGTCTCCTTTCTTGCTTTATTTTCTGGGGCTAGCTTGAGTTGCTCGGCTACTGCTTTTTATAAAAAAAAATGTAGTATTTTTACTGTGAATTATTAAAAATTGCATCTTTTATAACTTTTCTGTTGTCCTCAATGCCAATCTAACGCCGTTCAGACCGTGCATGATATTCACGTGACAATATATATATATATATATATATATATATATATATATGAAGTTAGGGTTAGTTTCTTACTGATCAAGTTAATCATGCAACCTTTGGAGATTTTTGTTCTTGTTTCGTTCAAGCTGCATCGCTGACTTGCCTTTTAACGATTATCACTTAGCACATCCAAATTGGAGAAATGGATGTGTGTCTAGAACTCACCTGACAACTTATAAGCGTACTTATATTGTGGCTTTTTTTTTCTTCTTTGTCCTACATGTTCACGGCCAACTAACGAACCGTCATAGCATTTTCGAATTCAGCGTCGCGAAATATCAGGATTGACACATCTTTCACAAGTTGAAAAGCCATATCTTTGCTAATCCGGGGTTTTTGCTGCTTCAGGAGATCGATTTCTCGACATCTTGCTTTTCATCGCGCCTCTGATTATTGGCTTCAAGCTTGGTAGGAAGTCAATCCGTGTGATCGAGGTTGAAGCAGAAAGAAGGATAACAATTGCCTCTTTCACATGATGAGTGATAGCACAAGGCAGACCATCAACTTGAGTTATCGATACTTTGTATCTTTGCACGTAATGAGCTTCTGAGAGCTTCAGCTTATCTGATATTCCATCTCCATCATCAACAAAAAACGATCCAAAACATTCATCTGCCTCCCAACAAAAGAGCTAAACCCACAAACCCTTATTTTCACCTACCTCAAGCACTCCTTCGGTAGGAATCCTACATAGTATAACCTTGTCCAAAGAACTGACCCAGAATTGAATTGGAATTTGTTCGCTAGCTATCAGCATCTCACCGGCATTAATAATTTCTCCGATACCGTCTATCCCACACATAAACATCAATTTACAAAGTGTTCCGCCAGGCTCCTGGCCCGCCAATCCAACACTTCATGGCTCGCCGAATCGTACGTTGGCTCCATTATGTTTCTTCCGATGATCCCCTAAAACGCCAGCTCTTCCGCTTACTGTCTTCTTATCCTGCTATCCAGGTCCGCACGGCGACACAGCTTGTCGTAGCCCTCATCACCGCTGCCGTCACAATTGCTATCCTCGACCGAAACTTCCGCGTGCTGCCCAAGTCAATCCATGCCTATATGCCGCAGCATCATCATGGCCTTGTAGTGACTGATGTAACCATCACCACATGTTCCAGCGTGAACTTGTTTTCCTCCTGCAAACTTGACGCAGAGATATGGCACCGCATTGAAAAGGACCTGTATCTGGGCAAAGCTCTAGTATCCAAAGCCTATGTCCATGTGCGCCAACTCAAGGAAGAACAACTCACAGCCACCGACAAGGTTGTTGTAGACGCTACCGTTGGCCGCCTCGACCCGTCGACTGACGCTGTCAAGTGGGAATCCCGGCCTGGCGGTCTCTGGCTGCGCCGCGAAGCCGGCGTAAAAGCAGCAGATTCCGAGCGCGCCGTGACCGCAATCGATGTACTCTTCGGTGCCGATGCTGCCGAAGCTCGCTATGGCTGGGATATCATTGGCGTGCCGATTCTACTGACTACGGGAAGCAGTAATACCCTCGCGCACATTTCGCTTCGCCGCGGCGCACAACCAGAGCACAAGAAGCCGGCCCTACAAATCAATTCTAACGGCCGCTTCAAGATCGTACAGCTGGCCGATCTGCATTTGTCGACAGGCGTTGGCCACTGCCGCGATGCAGTACCAGACGAATACAATGGCGGCGCCTGCGAAGCCGATCTACGCACGCTTGATTTCGTCGAGCGTATTCTAGATGAGGAGAAGCCCGATCTCGTGGTCCTTAGCGGCGACCAGGTCAACGGTGGCACCTCTCCGGACCCGCAATCGGCCATCTTCAAGTATGCAGCCGTACTAATAAAGCGCAAGATTCCCTACGTAACCATCTTTGGTAACCACGACGATGAGGACACGCACATGTCGCGTGAGGCTCAGATGGCCATTGTTGAGTCTCTGCCGTACTCACTATCGAGCGCAGGGCCCAGCGAATTGCCAGGCGTCGGCAATTATTTTGTCGAAGTCGCCGGCCGTGGCGCGTCAGGCCACTCGGCATTGACTCTCTACCTGCTGGATTCGCACGCGTATACACCTGACCAAAAGAAGTTCCCTGGCTATGACTGGATCAAGCCGGCTCAGGTAGAATGGTTCCGAAAGACGGCGCAGGGTCTGCGCAGCAAGCATCAGCTGTATACGCATGTGCACATGGACCTGGCATTCATCCATATTCCGTTCCCGGAGTACATTGTACCAGACATGGCGGTGGTGAAGGGCGAGTGGCGCGAATTTGTCACAGCGCCGCAGTATAACACGGGCTTCCACGATGCCCTCATCGAGCAGGGCATCGTCATGGTGAGCTGTGGCCAGTAAGCCTCTGTTTTATTTCTATAACAATACAACACAAATGCTAATCGTATATTTCTTCATCCGCCCTTAGCGACCACGTCAACGACTACTGCGCGCTCTCCTCCGTCGACCACAAACCCAAACTGTGGATGTGCTACGGTGGCGGTGTCGGCTTTGGTGGTTATGCCGGGTACGGAGGCTACAACCGACGCATCCGTGTCTATGAAATCGACACCAACGAGGCACGCATCACGACCTATAAGCGCCTTGAGCACGGCGATGAGGAGACACTAAAGATGCGCGTCGACGAGCAAATCATTGTTGATGGCGGCGTGGCCATGGAAGCACCAATGCCGGTTGGCGATGTCGGGTCACCGATTCAGAGAATGTCGGATTTGCAGAAGACGGTGCATTTCGGCAGTGCCGAGAAAAAGTTGCCGTGAAAATAAATCATAGTAACATTTTTCTGCATTGTTTACTTATTTTTTTTTTCGAGACGACTATTATTGTTTTTGTAAATTTCTACGAAAGAAAAGAAAAAAACTTCCGGACTAAAGAGGTTCTATATTGTTAGCCGGTTATAACATTAACGCCGTGTACACATATGGAATATATGTATTATTCTTTTTAACCTGTTTTTTATGTGATAGTTTAAGATGATATGTTCTACTTATCATGTACAAGCTTCCCAATCCATCTCAGAATCCAAGAACTTCCATGCTTCCATGCCTTCACGGCCAACTCCATCCAACGAGTCAGCATAGATATCCAACATGACTGCATCAACCAAACCACTTATATTTCCACCTTGGTCTCCTACCGCTCTTGTTCCTATACCTTCTCCTCCTCCTCTAACACTATCACCGCTAGTGGTCGAGGCAAGATTTGAAGTAACTCCTCCCGCCAAATTGGTCTTCTGCACAAGATCGTAAGCGCGATCGAAGAAGCCAAAGATTGTGTTTAACATGAAATCGAAATCCACACTCGCTAGTTCCACGCCTGCGCCTGCACAACTCTTCATCTCATCTTCCATATCTGCAAACTTCCACCGGTTTCGCAATGTTTTGGCACGCATAAATTCATCAAGTGCGTTACGAGGATTGTGGTTGCCTGTACTAGTGGTAGCGCTTGTGTTACAGCTACTGCTACCGCTTTTGCCATTAGTGCTGTTTGCTGTTGGTGAGGATTGCGGTGCTGAAGTGTCGTCATGGAGAAGTTTGCTGAGATGGGGAGATAGTTCAAGTGAACGGAGGACGTCCTGGTGGAAAGAATGTTGTTTATATCCCCCGCATCCCCCGCCGCCACTACTATGGGCATGCTGACTTGCTGCTAATTTATTCGTAACGGTTACTCGACTAGCTGTCAAAGAGGGAGTCGTGCGCGTAAGGCCTTCGTTGAACGCAGCGAGTAAATGGATGATGGCACCTTCTAGCAAGGAATAGTATTCGAAGAAATCTAGCTTGAACATATGCTCGGGATGCGGTTCTTCGACTTTATAGTAGACGTCGCTAGTATCGCAGGTGACGTTACCGTTTTGTTGCTGTGTTATTTGTATCGTCGTCGTTGCCGCGAGACTCTTCGAATAATCACTATCTTCATCCTCTTCGACCATATCCGCCCAACTCATCTTAGGAGCCGCTTCAACCTTGAGAGGCATTTTCGTAGCTGTCGCCGTCGTCGTCGCCGCGGTATCTTTTTTCAGCGGCGATATACCAGCAACTTTAATAGACTCAGTTTTAACCACATTCGCAGCTGTTGTTCGAGATGTAGTAGTAGTGGTAGTGGTGGTGGTGGTGGTGCTACTACTACTGCTACTACCATTACCATTACCATAACTACCACTACTATTACTCGACGCTTCCATCGCCAACCGATAGCCCTGCTGAAGCTGTGGAAGCTTCCATTTGATACGCGCCACGATGCGCAGGAATCTATGGAAATTCTCACGCGGTGTTTTGGCTAACGGCGTAGATGCCCGACTCGTCGTTGCCGGGAGGATGGTGCTCGACGTGGCGTTTTTAACTGGTGAATGCATCCGCGATCTTTCCCCATTACTGTTTTTACCACGGCTGTTTGATTCGCCGTTTATATTGCTTCCAAGTATCGGCTGTGGTGATGATGATACCGGTTGTAAATGCTCCCGTGGTTTGGGCGCGGCAGGACCAACATTACCGCTAGGCTGCCTCGACTGGCTCTTCGGCGGCAGAGGAGCCGGGTCAGTAGTTTCCGCATTCTTAGGCCCTGTTCTCACAGATGTTTTGGTAGGGCTAGTACCACCAGAAACAGCAGACGTCGGTGTTCTGTTTCTACCGTCTGTAGCTCCAATGTCTGGTTTAGCCCAAAGTGAACTATCCAGACCGAGCGGCTTGGCCTTCGGCTGTTCTGGAGGGGGTCTCATGACTACTACAGTAGTCGTTGCATATGTCGGTGTTTTGAATGGCGATGGTGGTAATGTCAACCCAGATTTCTTCGATAAATCCAGTGCTATTTTTGCTTCTGCTGGCGAAGAGAGGCCAGATGCCGATGAAGGGGATCCAGATGCCGGTGAAGGGGATCCAGAAGTTGCCGATCTGGTAGAACCCCTAGGCTTCACTGGAACCAACTTTACTCGGTGCTTCAGTTCCGGTATGGAGCTACTACTACCGCTTATCTGTGGGACAGTTGATTTCGAGCCCGGATCGGCCCATAGTGACTTTTCAAGGCCAGCCATTTTTTTTGTGCTAGCGAACAATGAGTTGTTGGTGTGTGTGTATGTGTGTGTGTGCTGTATGTTGAAGCAAGTCGTAGTAGAACTGAGTCAAGAAAAAAAATTATTGAATGGGAAAGAATGTGTTGACAAAAGTGGCCAGCGTGTTTTGATAAGAACCAAAGATTGAGAAGAAATAAAAGGTGAAAATTGAAACCAAAAAAAAAACGACGCCCTAGCAGTACAAAATAGCATGTGCCGGTCAAGAAGGAGTCGGTCAATCCAAGTAAGCAAGCAATGTTTGTTCCAGCCAAGGCTGGAAACCTAAAGCTTAGTTTCTGTCTTGAGTTGGTTACACTTATAATCGAGGATTCAGAAAAGGTTGGCTTTACTTGATACCAAGGCGGCCCTCTCTTATTTCTTTCTGGTCACTGGCCGAAAAAAATGACATCTCAGTTATCAGAAGAACATCTAGTTACCACCTATAATATAGCGCTAAACAACCTGTATTGCTAGCCTGTTTTTCTGGTATCAACAAGTGACAGAGAGTTCGTTAATACTACTTGGAGCAAAAAGAGAGACACAAACAAGGTGCATCTTTGGGCAAAAACTTCAACCTCTTGATAAAAGTAAACCCAAAAAAGGCTAGTAAAAGAAGAAAAAGATATCTAGCACTAAAGTTTCCTTCGTTCCATTAGAAACAGCCTCGCTTTAGTTTATCGGCTTGTTTAGCTAGAACATGATGATTGGCTAGCCTTGCTTACTCAGAAGCACCTTCCTTCTCAACGTCACCTACAACTGTCTACTAATCCTAGCCTTCAAAAAATGATGACTAACAAAAGACTATATATAACTCCAGTCCAGAACTATCACTAACAACACAATAAAATATCACTATTTAATCAAGACCAACTTCTAAGAAATCAAGACAAATTTCAGGTCACCGGCTAAAGGAAAATAATGTAGTGTTAATAAAATCAACCTACCACAACACTAACAGAAAAAAAAAAGAGACAATCACAAACACTATCAACATTATTTAGAAGGAAGGCAAGAGAAAGATGATTTGAAAGGGGGAGAGACTAATTGATGAAGAAGATACTAAAAAAATACAACGGCAGCAACAACAACAAAAAGGGGAATAAAACGCAGTATTTGTTGACAAAAGAGAGAGAGAGAGAATTGAAGATGATGGGGAGACAAGATAAATCAAAGACAAACTCAAAAGCAGTAGCGGAAAAGAATACGCAAATCAACTCAAACAATATGAGGGGGGCGGGAAATGCAGCGTAGAAAGACCAGTAGCGATTGTAACTCGACAGAGAAGAGAGCGCAAGAGACACACTGTGATATGTGAGCAAAAAGGCTCTCTTCTCCTTCTCCTTCTGCTGAAGAAGGAACAACATCACTGTGCTTGGTGCCTTTTTGCTTTTGATGTGCAAAAGATGAAGACAAGACAGACTAGAGATGTGTACATAATAGAGGCTCTAGTCAGTTCGAAAAGACTAGCGTCCCAGGGAACAGCGAATTATTCGAGTTGTTTCATAAAGTAATTTTGAAGAAATCTCAAAAGGGGGCTTTTCGACGGTTTTTAGGTGCGCCGAAAGCTACAGATAAACAGCATTTGCCAAGCAAAATAGAAGCCAAATGCGAGAAGAGCCAGTTTTAGATCAGGCAAGGCAGAAGAGGTAGAAATGTTTAGGAGAGAAAGGAAATAAGACAAGCAGGTCGTTACGGTCGTTAAAGTTGGCAGAAAGAGGAGGACAGCAAAATAAATGAAATAGAGGTAAAGAAAAAAGAGGGAGAAAAGAAAGAGAATAAATAAAAGCTTGAGTGGGAATATCGCAATAGAAGAAAAAGGTGAGAAATAAGATAAAAAAGAGGTACGCGCTCGCAAGATGCTAGTATCAAAGTAAAGAAACAAGACAAAGAGTAAAAACCGCTCACAAAAATACGAAGACAGACAGAACAGAAGCTCCAAACCCCGCCGCAAGAAAAGGAAACACAAACACATACAAGCAGCTGCAGTTGCTTCTCATTGGTTTACATGACGATACAGCACCCACAACCTGCTTCCTTGTCTTTTTCCTCCTGTATGGGCTGGGTCTGCGTCTGCTGCTGCTGCTGCTGCTGTTGTTGTTGTTGTTGTAGTTGTTGTTGTTGCGACTCGTCGCTGTGCTGTTGAGTCTGGGTCTCAGGGTCCATATGGGGGGTTTCCGGACGCTGCACATTGCTGCGGGGGCTCCCGACGGGAGATCCAGACACCTTATCGTTAATCTTGGGCATAGTTGAATATGCAGACCGCACAGTCGGTGATCGGATGATTTCGTTCGTACGCAGCGGCCATTCTTCGCCCTTATTCTCTTCTTCGCCTGTGTCATCGGTGGTGGCGGGATGCTCTCGGGGTTTAGGGAAGCCTCCATCGTTGAGTGGACGGAAGTCCTTGTCGTATACGCTTCCAAATTTGCCTTCTTTTTCCCATCTCTCCTGTTGCAAGCGTCGTGCCACTGTTGGAAGCAGTTGCTCCTCTGGTGGAAGACGCGGATCGGGCTGGTAAGCAGAAATCATCCATGGAGGATCGCCTTCGGGCTGCTTGCTCGAAGCTGAGCCAACAGACTGTGAAAATTCGCCCGGACGAGTGCTGGGATGACCACTAATGCTGCCTTCTTTGCCCCCACGAGTCTTGGGCCTTGAAGAGCTGCGCCGCGGCGGTACGGATGACTTGCGTGTTGTCGAAGATTTGCGTGGGGATGCTTCATGGCCGCGTCTCGTCGATGGAGGAACCGAACTTGACAGTTGCTGAGGACTAGCATATTCGCCGGTCTTGTCGCTATCGCTACGGGAGCGCGTTTTTCGGGCCGCGTCATATTCGGGCTCGAAGGACTTAGACCGGCCAATGGGCGCATCTCGGCCAAGGAAGTCGGTGGGAATCGGAGCCGGGCTGAGCTTAGCAAGCGGGATCCGAGACGTCTTACCGTTAACCGTGGAAGACTCCCAATAGCTATCGACGCCCTCCTCCATTATCTCCTCCGGCAGCCGAAGATCCCATATCGGCGGTTGTAAGTCGGACGGCCTGTTTTCGGCGCTCATAGAGTTTTTTCGGGATGTGTCATCCATGCGTGAGTGTCCGTGCTCGGAGCGGTCTCGTTTGCGGCTGGCAGCGCGGGGTTTTGGCAGAACGATGCCAGCAGCTTGAAGCTCGGCATTTTCGATCTTGGCGAGCTTGTCACGATGGATCCATTTATCCTCCTCGGTTGGGCCAAGGGCTCCCGTAGCAACCTTGGATGTCGTGGCGTCGGCCTGACGCTCACGAGACCGGCGTTCGCTGACACGACTAGCAGCGCGGGCATGGGGGTTATTAGGTGGGTTGATTTCAGTACCAAAGGTACCATCGTCAACCAAAATTGGCGATCTGAGGCCATTCCCTCTTTCATGTCCCATATTTATGTCTACAGGGGAAGGCTTCCACTTTTCATTGAAAGTGTTAGAGACGGAGATATCAGTTTGTCCTACGGAGTACGGGTCTGCGACTTTATTCGTCAAGGTGGGTTTTTCATGGACATCCTACTAGAAAGTCAGCTACAAGTCTCAAATACGGCAAGGCGGCACGCTATAGGCGTACGAATAGCAAAAAGTCCTGCGACGGTAGTTTCCCGGTGCGTTTCCTGTTTGCTGCACGTTGCGCTAGTACTACTGTGCATCTTTTGCCGATTATCTTACCTGGGGGATCTCCCAGGACTCATGGCCGTCAGCACGGCCATGGCTACTGGATGGTGGCGTCAGTGTCGACGTCGCCTGGGACGCCGTGAGAGTTGCCATGCTATGATGCGACTTGTGTCGAGGAAGCTTTAATGAAGGCGTTTATCAAGTAAAGATATAGAAACAGTGCGGGACGTGGGCGACTGTAGCGGATTCTTCAGACAGTGCAGTGCGCATGCAGCAGCTGAAGAAGGTCCCAGAGGTCGCCCAATTAGAGCTGGCGGATGAATATTGGAGGCGGGCAACAAATATTCCAGGAGTTGAATATTGGATTGCGGCCACAAACAAGCTAGGAATATGCCAGACTATGGGTGTTGGAAGTGGCGGGAGGCTGGGGTTAGACGTTGGTCGATAGAGCAGGCGTATAGCTACGATTTGATGAGCAGTTTGCGCCGGCCGATATGGATGCTAAGTGGTAGCCAAGCTGCAGGTAGTTCGATATATAAATGGATTTGGCGCAGAATAAGCCGCCTCGTATTTTATAGTGTGGGGGAACGAAAGCCCAAGAACGAACGATAGTTTAAGAGAAAGCAAAACAAGGAAAAGAGCGTGATGAAAGCAAAAACCGGGTATAACAGGAAAGATAAGATGTCTAAGGGAGTGAACGAAATGTCCCAAGAGAAGAAGCAGACAGGCTGCAATTTCCAGAACATGCGGCGTCGATCGATGTATGGATATAGCGAGTCGTTGTGTTTCTGTCCGTCAAGGTTATAAATTCTAAGAGATGGTAGAGATCGTGATCGTAGAGAGCAGAGCATATGTCGCAGATGTTCCTCTATGTCGTATGTACGCAGTTATGAACTGCAACAACTACGACTCAATGAGAATAACAGTGAGGTTTCCCGGCATAGAAAACAGCGAAGCTGAAGATGTCGTCGTGGGAGGTCAAAGTCGTTGTTTTTATTGTAAATGTTGATTATATCGTCGTTGTCTTCGTCTTCGAAACTGCGATAATCAAACACCACGCGCAGAGATCGAGATATCGCGACAAAAGAGCCGAAGCGCACAGTTGCAAAAGAAAAGGCCAAGCAACAACTGAATTGGTAGCCACGAGAAGGGAAAGAAAAAAAGAAGAAGATCAGAACAACTGGGAAATGGAAAGAGAAAGTCGGTGGTAGAGCGAGAGCTTAGGATCGTAACCCAATGAGAGACCCCAGTCAGAATCAAGTCAGTTCGTCAATAAGCAACAGTGGTCACCAGGAGTAATAGTGTAATAGTAGCGTCTGCCTCCAGGTAAAGCAAGATTCATCAGGGGCAGTCAAGCGAGCAATTAGAAGGAGAAGAGAGTGAGGAAGACGAAGACGAAGAAAATAATGATAAAGATTAAAAAAAAAAAAGGAAATAAATAATCGTAACAAAAATTATGATAATAATTATAATTATAATAACAACAATAATGCACGAATTGTCGTGCCAGCGAAGGAAACAACCGAACAGCGAAAAATCCACCCAGGGGCTGCTCTCAGAAATACAATACAACAGCAGTTATTTGGCCAGAAGGAAGCAGCTGGTGGTGTCACTGTGCATTGTAGGCCATTATAAATTAGCTGCAGTGGTGCGTAAAAGTACTAAAGCAGAACTAAAGTAGTCACTAGTGTTAGCTACTACAAATTAGCAAAGCAGCAGCATTAAAGTGGAGGTTACGACGCCATCTCCAAGCACACAATTAGAGCGTGGTTTTTTTCAAACATTAATCTTATTTAGAGCGTGTTGCTGCTGCTGTTGTTCTATTTTTTTTAACTCATTACTCGATTTGTTGTTCTATTTATTCTCTACCGCGCTACAATTGCTGGCTTTTCGAGTCTGTTGCTGCTGCTGTTGACTTCTAGCAGCGCTACTAGCCTATATACCTTTTATACTATGTACATCGTCCGCCCCCCCCCCCCGGCCTCTACCACCAAAAAGATTCTTCGGGAGCTCCAGACCTCAAGTACCTTCCCTTTGTAATGTTTGTTTACTTGAGCAGCCTCGTGTCCTAACTATCGTGAGCCTGGTCATTGCCGTTTCAACTCACTATCTGGCTGTGCTAAAGAGATGCGGCTGTCGGCCAATCGGCCTTGCAGAGCTCGATACCTGTATATTGCTCTATATTATTGTTCACCTAACCATATTCTTTTTTCGCAACGAATGCACTAGCAGTAATTTCAAGCGCCTAAACGCCATGTACTACATAATAGAACATGCAGCTTTTCTTTTTTCCGTTGTGGGGCTTTCTGGTTCCAGACAGCCTTCGAAACAACTCCCTCCTCTTCTAATCAAATCAACTCGATGCCTGCAGTAGCGCCCAGAATCATCCACTTCTCCCTACCATCCTGTCTTTCGTCCCCTCTTGGAGGGATAGACTCGCCTTCTATTCATCAGATGCACCACCACTTCGCCAGAGCACTAGAACATCCGCTGTAACCTCGCAGGCCAGTCCAGGTCGACACTAGCAGCCTTGCAAGTCCACCTCTCATTAATCACATCGTCGACGATACCTTTTGGATTGCTACTTGTTCTAGTGAGGCCACTTTGAGCTCTCTCGTGCTCAAAGGCAGAATAATATTTAGCATCAATCAATATTTCTCGTGCCCTTATGCCCTCATCGTGCTGTTGTTGACTTACAAAGTCTTTGGCGCCATAACTCGAGCCTTTTGTCCGCCTCGTGAATGGCCATTCCAGTCCGCCCTATACAAGTTTCTTGCTATTCCTTTTTATGCTCTTAATCGAAATCTCTAGGCTAAAACGTACTTGCACAACGAACACAGACTAAAATATGACCAGGATGGATCTTCTGCGTGCTCGCTAAGACTTCCCGGCATCTCCTTCAAATCACTACTAAGACTAAGTCTAAGCTCCCTCCCTCTCTCTTGATTCGCCATTACCGGTCTGCCTATGCCTTCTACGAAAAAGATGCACGCTAACAACATCTTTTTGATAGAGTTTTTTATGTGGTCTTTGGTCTAGTTAGTTCCTTGAATTGTCAGTAATAACAGGCTCCATCTCCTCTTTCTCTCTCTCCCAAACTAAAGCAAAGTCCCCAAAAAGAACCCCTCGTCTGACGATCGTTTCCCTGATAGTCCCCATTGCTGCTATCACTTCATTTCTCTTGCTGTGTCTAGCCAGTCGCCTCGGGCCAGGGGGTCCCAGCCCAGGAGACGACGACCAGAGCTGCTTTCTTCTTTTTCTTCATCATCCCGGCAACAGGAAAAACAGCCAGCGAACGAGCCTACAAGTCCGGTCAGAGAAACAAGCAAGGGATAAGAGAAAGGTCTGAGAGCCAGTGGGGGCTTGGGGAGAAAGACGTACAGTGAGGCAATCTTTCTTATGTCCTTTCCTGCTCTCCTATTCAGCCAAGCAAGAAAAGTAGGCTTGAACAAGGGTAGACAAAGTCTTGTCTTCTTTAGACGTCGTTCTCTGTCGGACAGATCGCAGAAAGAGGCAAGCGCCAGGAAAACTCGAGAACAGTTAAGCTATCATGCATCAGATTGGCATCCGAACAATTGATTATTACGTTAAATTTTTGCCTTGACGTACGCACGAACGAACTACCGAACGGCTGTCTCTTCATGTTCCCCTTTATTTGTTGAAGCTGATCAAAGAATGAAGCCATCAATCACTATCTCACGTCCTGCGCTAGCGCCATAATAGACAGCATGAATTAGCATTAGTACTAGCATCTGGGGCTATTCAATATGTAGGTTGCTTATACCGAAGCTCCCATCTATCTCGTACCTCCAATGTCTCTTTAGTGTAGATGGCGGCGGCGAGACATAAAGCAATATTTTCAAAGTTTCCATCTTGTCTTTCCTTTCCCCAAAAAATAGCAAACATTCTGCCTAGTTGCTAATAATGCCTCTGCAGTTTGTATGTGGTTTGCTAGTAGTTTGTACGTGTGGCTGTCTCTCGCTTGGACACCTCATAAAGTCACCCAGTGACGCGTTGTTTGTGCCTCTGTGGATCGTGACTATCTCCTTCTTTAATTCATTACTCATACATGGCTCGTTATTATCGCACGACAAAGCTCCGCCAGACACTCTTATGGTATATACAAATGACAAGGGACAACACAATATCTCATGTATATTATTCATTTCTTATTCATATTTGTCTGCTGAGAGAAACTGCTTCATCTTCTTCATTTTTCTTATAATCTCTACCTCCCTCCCTCCCTCTCCCTCCCCCCTTCCATGTTCTAGTAGTAGTATATTGTTAGTTAACTTACTGATTAGTATTAGTTTGTATTGACTTGAATTCAAGGTCACCGGTCTCCACTTCGAGAGTGGCATCCAAACGTTGCATCAATCTTATAATAAGCTAAGGGTATAAGTCACTAGGAAGAACGATCATAAAAAAATAAGTGATAAAAACTGACCGAACAGTTCTTAACCCTTGCACAGACAAAGAGAATCCAGTTTTTCATTGTTCTCCTTACTTTTTCTCAGCTTTCAATTGTCTCAAACTGCAACCAATTGCCCTCGATTAAGAAAGAAAGGATACAAAAGTTTATCCTTGAAAAGGAATCTGTGAGTTCCTGTATTGTTTTAAAGTAATCATTGCTGTTGTATCTAGTCCTCCCTTCGATGTCCAATGGCTGCCTTTGCTACAAGATGTTGATTATTTGTGCGATAGGGACCCCTCGGAGAACTTTAATCGCTTGTGTATAGACACATGGAATAGCATTATGTATAGAATATAGTTCGGCTGGAAATCAATAATGACCCGTATAGCCCCTTGCATTACGGTAGAAAGGAAATCCCTTATATTCTCGTAGCAGTATCTGTCAAGCTACAAAGATCATATCAAGAGATGTATTCATTGCCGTTAACAGTAAAAAAAGGCATCGTCGTTGTCAATGTCAGCCTCGTTCTTTGCACAGCTAGTCACTCCGTGTTTTATCCTTTTTCTTTTTAGCTTCACTCTTTTGAGTCATTGCTTTGGCTGTCTGTCTGCCCAATCACAGACCACCTTGCGTATCAAATTTCGTCTATCAGTGGATGAATAAGAAAGATTTCTCACTACTAAAAGAAAGGAAACGGGAAACTCGCTTTAACTTTCTCTCTCTCTCTCTATATATATATATCTATATCTATTCAGCCAATGATATAATGCTATAGAAGATGCTGAAAGTCAATAATTATGATAGCAATGTTTTTATCAACTGACTCGCAGCTAAACATGAAATCAAATATCATAACATGGGCTCAATATATAGCATTGACATGATAGTGCTTATTAAGATAAACAGCCAAAAAAAGATCGACTAAAAAAGAAAAAAATCTTAAATTAACCTGATGCCTGAGGAAGCGAGAACAATTCATTTTGACATTTGCTGTATTTAGTTTAGTTTATTCCAGGCTAACTAACATCTCTCATCCAATTAAGATACTTTATTCTATCTTTGACCTTGTTAACTGATCGCCTAAAGCCCAAGATGCTGGGACTTCGTCATCTCTACTTCTTTCTGTTCTCATAACTATCTTCTTCTTATTTTGCTAGTCATAAAAATTGAAAAAAATGGTATCAACAAAATATATATCGAGTTAAAGGAGAGAATGAGATAAGAAAGGAATATGAAGTAACGAACGTGTTCTTTTGCCGCACTGTCTTTCAGCACATCTCAACTTGGATTGGCATCCTCTTTGATGTTCGTAATCACTGTATCTATACCTTCGTAGCGAGTCTATGTTATGTCTCATTTGATCTCGTGTATCTTTATTTCTTGGAGACGAACTTCCCATGGAAACATGGCAACCACTACAGTCTAGTTGTTCGCCTGTTTTCGTTGAACGTATAGACTTGAAATAACTCTTGCTTACATATTTTGGCCAGCCTTGCTTCTCTTTATTTTACCTAAAAGAACCCCGTTCAGAGTTTTCCATATCAAATCTTTGTTCTATTCCCTATTTGGAACCCTTGTTAACCTGCTTAACTTCACCCTAGTCAAGTTCCATTCATCTCCTCAAAACCCCGAGGAACTAAGAAAGAAAAGAAAAGGTTGCTTGATTGTCAGTTCATCGGTCATAATGGCCGGCCTTCTCCTTCTTTTCTACAGTCTTAACTTATGAGGCTAAATGAGAAAAATGTATGGATTTAAAAGTAGGAAAACGAAACAAATATCAGTGACTATAAGCGTCTTTCCCCGTCTATTTCCCAAGCCATACGAGTAAAAATGCGTATTTCACGTAACTTTAATGACAACTACGTATCTAATGCCGCTTTGAGAAGAAAAAAAGATTTTTTTTTCTTTTTCTTTTTTTGCTTGCTTAACTACTTACTTTGCTATCTCATCGCCGCCCTCTTTACATTGTTGTCCTGCATGTCGCCAACGTCCCAGACATGAGTACAAAGTTGCTTAGACCTATACTCATGCATATATATATATATATATAATACTAAAGGGCTGGACCTATTGTCTTCGTCCCTCTTTTTCCTTCTTAATGGTACAACCATACATCAAGCTACGTACATGTATTCCTGATTCCTTTCGAGCCTCATAGAAGAAGGGATTCGGAATGAATATTGGCTGCTATGTCTGTGCTTTGTATGCACGTAAGCACGTCACTTCTAGCAGTGACATCGAGCTAGCTAGCATGGCATATAATCCGCTTATAAGCCAATATAGATACAGAAAAGACGGTCAAACATCTAAACAAATGGCATCGTATGTTAAACTAGAGAAAGTGACGATAAGGTCTCTGTATGCATAATGCTCTATCTAGTCCCATCACAGGATGTAGTTAGTCCCTTTTTCTGCTCTTTCTTTTAGCCCTCACTTTTCTTCTGCATTGTAGTGTCAAAAAAACACAAAATAAACCTCTAGTTCCCTTTATTATTATAAAGAATTGAATTCAAGCATCATTATTGTTAGGTCGAAACAATGTTATTATTGTTTTTTTTTACACCACAAGAATTTCTCACGGTCCGCACCCTAACCCTGGCTTTTGAACAAAGAGGAAATGACATAACAGCAAAGCAAACAATTGTAACCTTGCTCTTATAGACTAATGTCAAGTTTTATTTTCCTTGTCGGGAACTAGTGCACGAAAGCATCTTATCTCATTCTATAAAGATTAGTTCCGGCAGGTGAAGCTTCAGCACGAGCACCATAGCGCCCTGTAGTGATAGCCCAGTGCCCGGAAACAGCTTGCAACTAGATACATATTCAAGAGATGCGGTCAAGCTTCGTTTGTTCCTTGTTCCCTCGCTCGCAGACTGACAGTTGGTTCGAGCTTATGTCTTAGAAGGAATAGAGAGAGAATGAGGGCAAGAATTGGAGTTATAGTTGATTTTCAGGCGTCATAAGTCATGGGCTTTGTTAAGCCAATGATATTAGTGTCTGTGCTCTAGCTGTTTGTTGTTGTTATTACTGTTGACAACTGCGGTTGTTGATATTCGTTACCCTCAAGTAATCGATGGTTTTTCATCCGTCTCACTGTAAATAGCCTCGAGGACCTGAATCGGGCCGCCAACGATCTATATAAGATTAGTATAGCGCTCAATATATACACATGTCTTCGCTAACAGCGGCAAGACATATCAGCGTGATCAGACTCACTGGACACGCAATTCTGAATCCGACAATAAAGCTGGAGCAATCATCTGTGCTACTAGACAAGAACCGTAGATCGGAGTTTAAAGCCACGCTTGGTTGCGGATAGAGATCCAAGGACTTGTCTGCATCTGACTGAGGACCTGTGTTATGTATGTTGCGAACAAAGAGCTGAGCAGAAGAAATTGTCAGGCGGGTTTGATTGGACACGGGAATGTCGATGTAGGAAACTTTACCTGGAAGCAGGTGATGAAGGTATATAATTTCATGACTGCGGATCGTGGATTCGGTAGCCGGGAAACTTTGCTCCGAAACTTCGTAATACGTTCTCCGCCTGGTCCGTCGATCTGCACCGAATGAAGAATTGCATGTGGTCGGTCTAGATAGTTTATGTTTAGGATGGGTATTTTACTACCAACCCACGCCTGCGTGCCATCGATATAGTGAACACAGATGCCATGCAAAGCCCCATCATAGAGGCTTATAACGGCGGACACCTTGACGATAGTGTCATATAGTTCACCCCGTCGGCCGGCGAATATAAGCTCGTCACAGCAGAGAGCTGACTTGTCTGGATTGTGAAATTGTGTGCAGTTGATCTGGCTGATTGGTTCTTTCGAGCCGTGCCATAGCTGTCTATTGACTGTAAGTGAGTTTTTCCGTTCTGTTTCCATTGGGTCCACGGCCTCAATGGCAATATCAGTGAACCTGAGGGGCTAGAGATAGTGTTAGTCGGTATATAGGTGTAAACATAAATATGGATTACGTCTGCTTACATCAACTACAAAAGAAAGGCCTATAGGGACAGAGGTTGCGGTAGGTGTTTCAAGTATAGATGACAGGATTGTATGCTCTAACTTCTCAAGAGGTTTTTCTGTGTGCAAGAACCATGACGTTCCGGTGCTTTTAGATATAAACTCAATGTTGAGGATGCCCGCTTGCGTGGCATAGACCTTGACCCGATCAATGGGATCTTCAGTAGCAATGACGACCTTGTGCGTCAGAATTGGGTTCGGCACACCGACTCGAAAACACTGAACACCGTCCCGTATAACGGACAAACCACAGAGGACATTTAGGCGGAACAGAGGGATAAAGTGGCTTTGAAAGACAATATGTTTTGGCCCTGAGGTGAAAAGCTGTGGCAATTCGCAGTAATGACTACGTATGCAGGAAATATATGACGACATATTTTGGTCTTTGACTGGAATGCACGATAAATAGGTACTGCAGTGACCAGGCGAATCTTTGGGTAAGGCCAAAGACAATTCGGAAAAGGGCTCGGGACGCCCTTGCTGAGCCACGAGGACATTGAGGACACTCGCGACCTGCTCAAGAATCCGGTTGGCCCAACAGTCAGTCTTCAACCAGGGAAGGAAGTTGGAAGACCCGAATGCAGAATTCAATTTACAGAGCTTGATTGTTTCTACAGCTGACTGCAGCGTACGGGGCGAACCGATCAACGGCTGGTCTGTATGGCGTAGCAGCTGGAACTCACCGCCTGGGGAAAACAAGAGCTGCCAGAAGTGCGGTGGAAGTTGGTATAGCTGAGTTCGGAAGGCAACGCTGCGTGACGCTAGTCGCAGGTTATATAAATCATCAAGTTCTAGCAACTCGATAATGATCCAGAGGAGCTCCAGTGGTAGCTTAGTGAACACTTCGTACTGAGGATAATCTGTATTAGGTGGCTTCTCGGATATACACTCTGGTATATGAAGATGGACGGTATCGGACTCGGGTTTCTTAGCCCACACCAAATCCATAATCTCCGTGATATCAGAAGATACAGTTCGCGATAAAATGAAGTTGTTGATATCGCAGTCGGGAAAGTTGCGGTATGTACAGAACAAAGGGAACGAGGTGAGGCGAAGGTCGAGAACTGCGATAAGCAGTTCGTATAGTGCCTTTCCAAGGGCTTTAGGAGAAGCACAGCTAGGCGCCACTACGCCTCGTAGCCGATTCCAGCAGTAATCATGCACTATATAAGTGCCATATGATAAGCGGTTGATATGGCATGTCTCTGTGGGCGTCTCCGGGGAATCATAGGTATGGTTGTAGTCCAGGCTATACATGGCTGTCTGCGCAGCTTTGCGTAGTTTTGTAGTTCCCGAGACCCATGGTTCTTGCGCGAAGACTATAAAGGTTTGGGTGTAAGTTAAGTGACAGCTTGTTTTATACGAGATGAGATACGTTACCGGGCTTATATATCTGGGGTTGAACCTACGAACGCGGTATATGGCCTCTCTAGAGTGGGGGGTTGCATTAGGGTTATCTGTGCTTTTGTATGTAACTGCAAGTGTAGCTGGCTGAATTTGGCCACATAAAGGACAAAAGCCTCTATAGCTCGTACTCTGAGGCCATAAGAAGATGTCATAAAGCGATGCTGAGATGAATTCCGGCATGCCGACAACCTGGACGATGCCAAAAGTGAGAACGCACGTAGGAGGAAGGATGTTGGCGGGAAATAGATATAAGCAGAGAATATGGGCGAACAAAGATGGATGCGGGACTATATCGCCTTGTTCTCAATGTGAGTGTTAAAGGCTTTGTATCAACGAGACTAGCTGTTGATAGTTAGCTGCTTTCTGTTATATTGAACCGGTGACGAAGCCATCCAGAAGGTGAGAAAAAGAACTGACTGACTTAAGCTGCTTTATGCGCTGGTTTCTGTATAATGGTTGCTTTCCTGCTGGGTTTCCTTGTAGCCTAGACCAAGATGAACGATATAGAGTTGTAAATTGTACGTTAAGGCTTGCTTAATGCATTATTTCGAGTAAGCTTGCCTAGCGACAAGTCAGCCTGCCTAACGATGAGAGCTTGCCCGATCACCGTATATGACGAATTCCTAATATGTCACGTGATTGCAATATAGGGTAAGCAGATAAATAAATAATGGTCTGTTTTCAGCTATAACAACTTATCACCATATCACAACGGACAATCATAAACAATGTAGACTATATGTACAAACATCACGATAATCATCTTCGTTAGTTTCAAAAGAGATCTAGAGGATCATGAGGATTATAAGCATGCAGCAAATACAACTCCTCGTCTACATCAAGTTCTTGTCAATCTCTGTCTTGTTTCTCTGGGCTGATTGACATCTACAACGTCCTTCTCTACTATAATGACATATGCGGTGTGCGAACAGCTGGACGATCAACTGCAGTGGAACCTGCTTGGGTGACATCATCTCGCCAAACACGCGTCCTACCACACCAAACCAGTACCGGACGTCTGATAATATCATCAGAAGAGTGAGTACTAGGGCTTGCAGTGTTGGTGGCATTACCACGGAATTCCGTCATATGGACTTGGCGTAGCTCAAGCGGGACGCGTTGGATATCAAACAAAGTCGAAGGAAACCTTCTTGGAACACGAAAAAGAGGCCCTCTCTTCGACTGGGTGGGTGGGTCACGCAGAAGAAAGTGAACTATGTTATACCAAAGCAACAGCACACGATAGCTGTAATATGAAGCCTCTTTAATTACTCAAAAACAAAGCGTACAAAAAAAGCAAGCTAATATACGTCTCTTTGCATCATCGCTGTACTTTTATCTATCTTCTTGTTCACATGTATAAACACTGGTCGACTTGAAGAATAGACAACTAACCGATCTGACCAGAGAATAACTGCGCTTTGTTACCTCTTGTGCCAGAATGAGCTGAGGTGACTTGAAATGAAATTGGCGAGTGGTTTACGGTAGTGTGAAAACGTGTACGTCTCACATAATATCCAGACTCCCCATCCTGCTGACCCCCCCCCCCTTTTCCATCGTCCGATCTAGCGAGGATATCGTAGCGAACGGCCACCTTCCGAGAACTTGCCATCGGATATTTGACATCAGGTTCATGTCACAACCCAAAAAAAAACCAAAAGAAACCGAAGCCGGCAAAGCAGGAGGCGTCGTAATACTCAAAGCAGGAGATACTGAATTAACAACGTATCAGAGATTCAGATGAATTCTTTTAGGGCTTTACTATAGCTAGGTGCGTGACTGATCTGCACTCCACAACGGATGTCTGCGTTGGCACGGCTACATATTACCTGTATAAGTAGTTGAAGTGTGGTTCTTGCTAATTATTTTTCAGTACGGTCTACACAATCACTTATCAAACATGCCAATGCTCTGCTAACCGCTAACAGCATATAGAACTCGCTAGCTTATCGATAAGCGAAAGCTCTCTTGACGTAATACCGAACTCCTCAAGGGAATAATAAGCCGAGAGGACTTAGACAGAGGCCCGCTAAAGCTATATGCGTAGTTTTACGTCTCCCGTAACGAGAGAGATGCATGTAGGGTTACGACTATGACCAGCCATGACAGAATTGGGTACACACATGTATGGCATATATACATTTGAAAAGAAAAGACATAGCTGCCGCTTATGTCATGGCACACTATCAAGCACATCAAGCTGCAGTTTTGTTTTTATCTTATTTTATTTAAGTTTTTCTATCTGCCAAGCTGAAATTATCAGATATGAGATCTATGCTCTTAACATAGAGCTAATATTGGCTATAATATCATGAAAATAACACATAGACAAAGAGAAGAAGAAAACATACATACTGTAAAATACAAAACGATATATGGCCTGACTGACTACCATACCTGATATATAGCAAATACGTTGTCTGCTCCATATATGCGGGCAGTTAGCTGGTTTTGCCTTACATATACGCTGTTGGTTATGCATACGCTCTCTATACATTTCAGTCTCCAATTAGGAAAGGTTGTAGTCAATCTTG
>LXKZ01000452.1:0-30737 GCA_001856765.1 Endoconidiophora polonica
GCAGCATCGTCAACTCATTACCACAATTCTGCCCTCCCAAGAGAGGCACCTAGGGAACAAACCCCATTCAAGAATGGGGAAAAAAAACCTAGGCAAGCATGGTCATCCGTATGCGCGAGAGGAAAAGAAACAAGCAGGAAGGTGAAGAAAAACAAGAAGGTGCAGCAAGTCTAGAAGAGAGAAAAGCCTAAGAATAGCAACGTTTCGTCTGGAACGATAGAATGAAGCTGCGTTCAAGCCAGCCCCCCTGTCTGCCTCTCGTGTTCATGGGGTGCCTGCTCTCCTTGTGTTCATGCTTCTTTTCTCGACAGGGCTCCATGAGCTTTCAGGATCTAGCAGAAAGGGCTTTCGGGCCATCTTGTATGCCGCTGATCTTATCACCACTAGTACAGAGAACTCTGCTCTGGTTCTTGTATACTATGTATGAAGATGCTACAAAGCTATGGTACATAATACTACTAGTACTACTACATGTTACTGGCATTGTATGTACCAGCCGATGACACACCGTATTCTTCTAGAAAGCATAGACAGGCAGGGGATATTTGGAAACTAGCCGGTCGAATACGGTAGTGCGTGAAAGTTGCTGATGTCGTATTACTAGTTCATCTTTTCGATTCTTGATTGGACGAAACACTTCTTGCCCCTATTTGCGCCACCGAATCCATATGCCATAGAGTATACTTGACATTATTGCTACTTGTATGACGATGATAGGATGTTTTTTTTTTTGGGTCAGAGTCGGAGTTATTTATATTTGATGAATTTATTTCGGCCACTATTATAGCCAACTAAAGCAGAGGGTCTCCCATGTAGCAGCGTGATGCACAGTTGAACATTCGGGGGATGGGCCACTACGAGACATAGAACAATAGCAAGGCATACTAGGTACAATCAGGGCCGCCACCGATAGAAAGCGCCGCCCGTGTCCGGCAGAGAAGTGCAGCGAGACGATAAGAAGAGCGACCAAGAGATATTGGACCAACAAACGAGCAGATGCCCTTAAGAGTGTGTCAATCAAGCTCCCCTTCAGCATACTATGTACGCCACGAGGCTGTATTGGTATTGATACGAACGTTTAGCGGGGAGGACAGACATGCCGCCAAGGTCAGGAGTTTTCCCCCGGATCCAGAAAAGCATACGAAAAACACAAATATATAGTCTGGATAAGCCCTGCAGCAGCAAAGAGACTCTAATTCAGTAACGAGAAAAAAAAAGAATAATTCGAAGATAAATGTATCTTTCGAGTGAATGTTGAGAGAAGACTTCAAGTACTACTTATGACAACAGCATCTAACTCTTGACATGCGACTATCATACATTGTCGTCTCTAACATGTAACACTCACTTTTTTCATGCAATACTAATGAATATAGATAACAAGTAGCGTCATAATTTCGAGATGTCATATTAGCCAATTTATCTTCATAGGTCATTTATGCTTCCTTGGTGAAAAAGAAATATCATAGCGGGCATAACTTCGTATCATACCACAGCCACATCTTAACTATTGCGCCACATAACTAGCACACATTAAAGCCGCATCAGTTCATGTGACATGAAACCCTAGAACTACCCTAACTACATTGATGCCGAGTAACCCCTGTCCCTAAAAACCTTAACAACCATTGAGAAACTCATCGAATATACTATACGGTGGGTGATGATGATGAGCCGCTCGGAGATTTGAAGCTATTAGTACTACATAGTACTATTGATGATTGTTGTTTTTAACTGGAAGAACTACTAGATCAAGTAATCGTCGCAATTGTGACTTACGCGAACTGATTTTGAGCAACCAACATTTCTTGATTACCGAACGTCACATGCACACTCGTAAATAAACATTTGATATGTACATACAGATTGAAAGAAGAAGCTCGGCGCCAAAATCGGATTGGAGATATTCTTATTGAGGTTAGTAGAAGCAACTAATAACATCCACTAATTAAATGATCCTCAGGCCTACGGGTATCAATACTCTGAATCTTGTCCTTATCCTTATCTGTGTCCCATAGTAATCGGACTATTAGCATCTGAACCTCTCCGATTTCCAACTTTGAAGGCTTTTTTTCTGTTATTGTATCTCCATTTTCCGAAGTAGTTGCCTTTTGGTGCATAGCATAACCTCAATTAGCCATATTTGAGATAAATAACATCTCAACACCATACGACGGCAGGAAATCCACAACCCTAATAACTCAAACTACTCCAAACATGGCATCTCCAATGCGCTCGCGGGCGCTCATGATTGCATTTCTGATAATTGGCAGCTTCGCACTTTTTGTCCACGCCGACATTGACCTCATCAAGCCTATTGTTAAAACAGATAATCTGGCTTCACTCAGTCTTAGGCAACTCGATGAGAAGATCCAGGTTCGCAGCTGTCTTGTACCATTACAAACTGTAGATCAATTCTAACATTGGTCTTTCTCTGCAGTCGTGCGATGTAGTTCTGCAGCTCTCTGCCGCCAAGGCCGAAGCCCTAGACGACTCGCAGTCTTCGATTCTGAAGGATACCTTCGCCTATCTCTTCCCGGGCACGCCCGCTATCAATTCCCTCCTCGCTACACTTTATATCTCCGGCCCACCAAACTTCCTGCTTGCGTTGTGCCCGCCTAATATCAACCCAGCCTCGCTGACAATTATGGTTGCCTTTGCTGTAGGTGGCTTGATGGGCGATACGCTATTCCACTTACTCCCCGAGATCTTCCTTGGCGAGGACGAGCCGAATAAAGTGCGTCTCGTGCTAGTCGAGCCTAACCGCAACCTTCTTCTAGGTGTGGCCATCTTAGTGGGCTTCATGACATTTGTTGCTATGGACAAGGGCCTAAGAATCGCAACTGGCGGCGCAGGACATGATCACGGCCATAGTCATGCGCAAGAGTACCGTGAGAAGGAGACCGCAACTACGTCAAGCGTCGATAGTGCGTCAAGTGCAAAGCCGCGCAAGGGTAAATCGATAAAAGATGTAGCCCAAGTGACTGCTAATGGTTCCACGTCCGACGACAAGGAGCTCAACCCAAGCGTCAAGTTGGCCGGCTACCTAAATCTAATCGCTGATTTCACACATAACATTACAGATGGTCTAGCCATGAGCGCCAGTTTCTATGCGTCACCAACTGTCGGTGCTAGCACCACGCTAGCAGTCTTCCTTCACGAAATCCCGCACGAGGTCGGCGATTTTGCTCTGCTGATTCAATCAGGCTTTTCTAAGCGTGCTGCCATGGGCGCGCAGTTTATCACGGCCATCGGTGCTTTCCTGGGAACCCTAATCGGTATTGCAATCCAAGAGCTGGGCGGTGGTGGCGTCGATGAGCATGGCATGCCTCGCAACGAGGGTCTTTGGGGAACTAGCCTAGTAAGTACAATAGGTGCCCTAATCCCGGCTGTCTTGGCCACGACAACTAACTATGCATATGTAGTCCTGGGGCGATATGCTTCTTCCCTTCACCGCTGGTACCTTCTTATACGTAGGTACTGTTTCTGTGATTCCTGAGCTCCTTGAAATGGGTCCCAACAGGACCAGCGAGTTCAAGAAGACCATTGGTCAGTTCATAGCCGTCGCTACCGGTGCTGGCATCATGCTGTACATCTCTTGGCAGTAAAGCTAAGAATCAAGGTTGAGATATCTGTGCAAAATATTGTCATCAATCTATCCTCCGATGGTACAGTAGTGTACCACCGAGCTGATTTATTCTGAATATTGTTGTGAAAACACGCCATGCATACGCCATTTTCACAATACTCTAAGGTATCATAAAATGAATACGTAACTCATACTACCAAGTGTACATTATAGTGTTTTTAACGACACAAACCAAATGCCCTAATCTATTGAATCTTGAATAAGACCAGCAAGTACACCGGGTAAGCCCCAGTCTGGTGATACGACACCTACATATAAATGTAGAGTAGTATCCCAAATATCAACCCTTTTCACATTCATGTCAGACCGTAATTTGACGATATCTACAGACTTTATCGATCACAGTATCACATTATTCTCTTACCAGTGGCTCCATATCACTAGCACCCTCCGATTCTCTATGGCAGCCAAAGGGTTTTAATTGGTACACCCAAGAAATCAACATGAGAAAAAGGGATACTACATCTACAAGTAGCAACAAGCTCAAGAAACCTTCAGAAAAGTTTTCTGAAGCAAACGCCATTTCTTTTCCCCACCTCCCTTCTCCTTCTCCCGAAAGAAGGGGGGTGGGAGCTTACAGGCAATTCGATCTAAGGTATTTTCAAAGCGAGGTAGCAGCAAGCCTGGATCTTGATAGCCCTGTCAAAGGCAGCAAGTACGGTATAGCCGGAGTATCATTCCAGTGGATCTCCCAGATACTACTTCGATATCATTGCGCATCTTGTAACACCGTCAAGAAGGTTGAGCCTAGTCCTCCTTCATTTTTCCTTAATCGCGGCTGCCACCTCAAGTTGTTGCATGAATTCCTCGGAAAAACAGTCGTTGGAAAATCAAGTGTAACCATCTGCATGAGGACTTATTCAGGAACAATTTGTTAACGAAATGAAAACACGACAGTGTTGATGACGACTATTATAGGGTTACCACTCGCTAGGGATACAAGTATCCTAAACTTTCACTAATGCAACGTTTCTAGGAAATGGATGCTACTCTATACTTTCAACCGACTTATCGATCTCATATACAGTTAAGGACCTTGGAAACATGAATAAGAATACAATTGCTGCGTATTGAATTGCACCAAGTTTAATTAGTGAGTGTTTTAATGAAGGTAAAAGGAACGAATCTAACATGTGATATCACAAACTCAAATACTGATCAAACAAGAAGTACACTTTTTAGTTCAAGTTTGTAAGCTCAAAGAAGGAATGTTTCTTGAATGATTACGAGTTTGCACTTGGCGATATTAAAGGCATACAAACTAATGGATGAAATCTATTACATAATGTTTGGATCATGGATGGCTACCTTTCCTTGGGTTAAACTGTGTTAGTAACCTTGCAAAAGGCGAGGCTCCAAGTGCTTTGAACGAATAACTAAGAAGAATGACATGATAGTAATTCAAGAACAGGAGCGAAAGCCCGAAGCTTAGGCTAGAATTCAGGAAAAAAAGTAAGCAGATAAGCTTTAGTTGTGAAAGATTAAAGAAAGATGTAGAGCTTGTCTATCATAATGATGACTATTTTGCTTGGCGCAGTTCAAGATTCGCATAACTTATCTTCTATCTTGAGTAGACGAATATATTAGTAACCCTATCTGCTTGAATTTGTAAGGACTCAGATCTAAGGTAAGGGAAGCCCTATACTCACTTATTGATTTGACTCTATCGATATTCAAGCTGACTTGAAGCTAGTAAACAAGAACTATTTGCTCACATGAGACAGAGAGCTACACTAAACATCTAAGCGCTTGATTAATCTCTCTTGGCGTCCATGTTGGGATAGGGATTGTTTATCATAGAGGAAAAGGACGCAGCATTGGTCATGAACCATGAGCAAACTTAACAAATGGAGACCCTAATATTCCGCAGTCATCCGTTTAAATGCAAAACCCGACGAGGGAAAGTCGGATGAAGGAGAAGGCTGCGGATTTACATGAAAAGAGCCTTTTTTTCGTGCTTTTATTTCCTTATTGCTATCCCAGAATCTGTAGCGAAATTTATGAGTAGGCCTGGTCAGGGTGGTAGTCATGACAAATGAGAAAACATAGGCAGCATAACCTACAAGTAATATATATTTTTTAAGTTGGTTTAGTAATAACGGACGATAGATACGGTCGATAGCTAGTGCCTCGGAAAAAAAAAAAAAAACTGTCGTGACTGGGAATGCTAATGAGGACAATGGGATGAAGCAAATGTCGAGTTCTTAGCTAAGACAAAGGAACGAACTGGACGGAAGTATCTCCGTACTACTACTTTCCACTAGAGAAGAAAAAACATGGCCACCTTGCTTGCAATGCTAGCTCGTCTGAGTACAAGTCCGTTTTGGGCTAACCGGAGTTTCTTCCTCTATGCCAAGCTGAAAGACGACAGAGATCAGAACAGTTCATTTCTTTTACCAACCCTCAGGAAATAACTGAATTTCACCACTTGCTTAGTTAGGTGCTCTTGGGATTGCCATAATCACTGCATACTTGAACGATAAGCTACTAAGCAGCTGACACTGGCGACATTGTAAGGGCGCATGACGCCTCAAAACCACTGAGGCCAAGACCGGCGTGCTTGGCTTGATGAATCAGCAGACGACGAAAGCCCACTAAGACTAGACTAGAATCTGATATGTGTATGGTAAACGCTACATACAGCACAGAAGCCAAGAGGTAATGCCGGAATACCAAGACTCTGGGCCGTTCGTAACATACAATGCGGGCAGCTGATGGGGAAGTTTGTCGGACGGACAACGTGTTCTCGCTCTGTGTATAATAATACTCTTATATTAGGAGGAAACATATTAAAACTAGCAGTCTTCTCCTGTATGATATGAATGATGCTTGAAAGCGGCAGAGTTAGGTCATGAACTCGAGTCAGCTAATCTGTAACTAAGGAACAGAGCCAGTCATCCGAAGCATTGTTAAGATAAGCACTCACTAGCTTGCTTACAATATGCATCAAATTCTTGTTTACTGTGAAAAATCGGTGTGTCAGTCGATGAGTTTACCGACCGACGGCAGGACAAAACTCACCCGAAGCATGTGTGGTTAGGCAGAAGACCACGCCTTTGCGAGACTAGTGTAGTAAGAAATAAAGCTAGTAGTAGTATTATTCCTTTGATACCTGTTTCTTAGCACATATCCGCCAACCAGTTGCGTTTGGTTACGGACTAGTACACGAATCCTAGTCTGTCATTGACAAGGCGCGGTCTTATAGGACCCCAGACCTTGGTGCTGGGGTAAGCCGGAGTCTGCTCCGAAGCTTCTTGAAGCGGAAGATATGAGGTAGTGAGTCAAACGGCCAAACCAGGGGTTTGGGGAAGGGAGGATCGATATGTATAAAGAAGAAAATGAACATAAAGAGCGGAACGAAAAACAAGGCTAGCCGCCGGGCGAGCTAGAACAGGGCTAGCGAGAGTTACTTGAGGGGCTTGCCGACGGTACTTGGCTATCTGCGCCAATCTGAGTGGAGTTGGAAGTATTTGTTTGTGATTTATTTTTATTTTTTATTTTTTTATACCCTGGACTATTGTCTGAATTTGATAAGGAACTCTTACGCCTTGCATGTTTTTTTTGCATGAAGTCGCTCCGCAAAACTCAGGGCGACTGAGACGTAGAAATAGGCTTCAAGATAGTGGCCGTTTGCGTGGCTTCAGGGCATTAAGCTGCATAGGCGGGTGTTAGTGGCAAGTGACTGACCATTGAAGCTAACCGAATAAGCCTACAGAGCTTGCTTCAGAATGCAAACACTACAACATAAATCAGACACTACAGAATAAGAAAGAAAAAGGCAAACTACCTAGTAATCATCACAGAGGGGGGGTGGGAGCTTATTGCAATCAAGAATCTCTTGCATTAATGCTGTTTAAGGGCGTGTGTCCCAAGGCCAGTCCGGTCGTGATGGAGAATCTTGCTGTCTATCTACCTCTTGATGATTCCCGCCCTTAGTTTTCCGCCTGCCATGTTCCTGCTACGACATAGACCCCTCGGTAAATTCTCTGAGATGTGATCAGCATCAAGTTGTTGCCTGTGTTATTGTTTCCGTGTAATCTGCAGTGTTTTGGGTGTAGTTAATGGGTGCTAAACCGCGGAAAACCACGCTCGCATTTCACTATAATCTTTTCTTTGTCTTTGTTTTTCTCTTTTTTTCCCTCTTACTTACTTTTTGCTTGGACCTTTATCGCACGCCTTGAATCCCCCTTGGCAAAACATGACTGAAGCTTCTCGGCCTACACATCAGGTGACTTACTTAGCTTGTCTGGGTCTAGCTTGCTGCTAAGTCGACCTACACCAGTTCCGAATAAGATGCAACTAAGCAGCCAAGCAACAATGACAGCTTACTTGAAGGGCGTGTGATACTTTCCTCGAATAAATGAATGAATCTATGGGTGGGTAGATGAATGCATGTATGCGTGGGCATTCCGGCCGTATAAATGGTCTACCTTGCCCGCCCCAGATCGGCCTCCGTTGTGTTGATATTCTCATCAATTAAAGGCCCCAAGCCTTATACAGCAATATATCTAGTTAAGACTCGCTTTATAGGACATCTTCCTACAATTGGTTATATCAATACCGCTCCAAGCTACCTTTATATCTATCTTTCTTCCTTCCCTTCCAACGCACACTCCACGCCCACAAAGATTACTATCTTCAACTACGAGCACCACTTCAATGGCCAGACACATCAGTTCTGCGGACGCATTCACTGGCCGCCGCAAGTTGGCCATCTCTCTCTCTATTACCGACCATTATCAGAGCCGCGTGTACCATCCCGGAAGCTTGCTGCAAGGCTCTGCAGTTATCACGCCGGCTAGCGGCACGCCCTTTGACACCATTGAGGTTGTGCTGCTGGGCATCGCCCGTACACGCATCGAGACCAGTCATCTACCGCAGCGCAGCGAGCACGTCTTCCTACGCCTAGCCATGCCACTGACCGCCTCAGCTCTGCCGCGCTCGTGCGTCCTTGAAGCTGGCAAGACCTACGTCTTCCCGTTCGAATTCGTCGTCCCATATCACCTAACCCTGTCTGCCTGCCTGCACAAGGTGCGCCATGATGGCGTCCAGGCCGAGCACATGTGTCTCCCGTCATCGCTTGGTGATGGCGGTTGGAACCGCGACGACATGGCTACCAGCTGTGCCTCGGTTGAGTACAGCATCAAGGCCCGCGTTCTGCGTTTGACCCCGAATGATGCCAAAACTCGCAGTGTCAAGGTGCTCGAGGCCTCGCAGATCGTCACTGTGCTGGCTCCCAGCTCTGAGCGGCCGCCGCTGAGCGTGTCGGACGACGATGCCATGTACCGCATGAGCAAGAGCAAGACCATCCGTAAGGGCATGTTTAGCAGCAAACAAGGCAAGCTGACAGTCTATGCCGCCCAGCCGCCGCCAGCCATCGTCGGCCCGGACGGATGTGCACCGGTTGGCACTACACATGGCGCCGGTGTCACTGTTAATCTCAGCTTCCGCGCGGCCTCTGCCGATACAAAGCCACCCAAGATCGCATCTATCTCTGCCAAGATTATGGCTACCACATTTTACGCGGCCCAGGCCATGCAGAACTTCCCTAACATGGGCGGCCGTGACCCGATCGAGCTGCAGTTTCGCACGGGATATTCAACCAGCGTGGATGCCTTTAACGTGAACTTGTCGCCGGATATGGTGCAGTGGAGCACAGAGAATATGAACGCCACTATAGGGCGCAGAGACAGTGGTTATGCCTCGGATGATCTGTCCAACACCGATATCACCGTCCACAAGAAGCGTTCTTCGCTGTCTTCGTCATCACCTAGCACGCTACTTCACTCGGCTAGCATCCACGTGCCTTTTAACTTGCCCACTAACAGCAAAATGTTCGTTCCTACCTTCTTCACCTGCATGGTTTCTCGCATCTACACGCTCAAGGTGCAAGTCAGCCTAGCTTCTAGCTCTCATTTGACTCTACAGCTGCCCCTGCAAGTCATTGCCCAGCCGGCTACGGTCACGCAATTCCACGCTCACGATGGGCTGCCTTCCTTTGAGACTATAATGTTCGAGGATGAAGAACCTGGTATTGATCAACATGTGCTTCCTCGGACGGCTGTCTTACTGCCAATCCCTCAACAAACTGTACTTCCTGACTATGAGTTGAGAAATCGTCCAGCAATGAGGATCTCATTTTACTAGAGCCCAGGCTTTTATCTTCAGTTTTTACTTCCTTTTTTTTTTTTTTTTATGTAGTGTTCCATTATTCTCTTTGCTCATTTGCATACTTTAATGATATAGTGTTCGTGGAAGCTAAGACAGATGCTAATAACATCACGAAACTAGTACAGGCGTTACACACAATAGCATAATTTGTAGTTTCATTTTTATTTACTACTAAAATGTATTATTCTTCCTCCTTCAAGCCTTATGGTCTGGACTTAAAATTTGGTCAAGTACAGTTTTGATACATCCTAGGTGTTGTATATTAGCACGGCCTATGAATTCCATAACTGGACGAATGAGCCACAACATATTCTAAACATGAAAACTAGAACTTTTCTTATGTGCATTAGGGTCCAGGGTTAGTGGTTTAAACACACAGTATTCCGTATTCCGGGCACTAGGATGGAGACTAAACTGGCGCACGGACCACCCCGTCAGCTTTCCTGAATGAAGTGACACAAATCACCAACCACACTTAATTCCACTCTTTGGAGTTTATGTAGAATTTCAATATTGATGATGCTGACGATAATGATAATGATGTCATATATTATCTTACCTTTTGCGCGGTTCAAGGTCCGTATTAGGTTGTTTGAGTTCTCAGGAAACTAAATACAGCTGGGAGTTGTCATGAGACGTACCGCCTGACTTAGTATACAGAACCCTGGGAGCAGGAGGCTAGTAGTGCCATTCGCATTTTCAGATAAGCAGCATTAGCAGAGTGGCTGGACGGCCAGTAGCGGGTCAGATCCTTACCGCAAGGTCCGGATACAGTGATTTCACAAGCCTATAACACCTGCTACAAGCCCCGTAGTAGAGTGCCTCCTCGGCGTGCCTTTCTTACCCTTTATTACGGGCTCCCCAAGGAGACCCTTCACCCCAGGACTTGCTACAGCAACACACGAAGTCTAACGACAAAATTTGTCTAAGAAACTACTCTTGATGAACAGTATCTGTGAGTACCTGGCTAAAACGCTTGAAACCAAGTGACCGGAGTACCACCGGCAGAAAGCGAAGGTAAGGCGGAGGAGAGAGCGGAGGCAGTTGATGGAAGACAGACACGAGTGAAGGTATAAGGTGTCTTTGAGGTTTGATTTTTTTGGGGGTTTTCTTATGTCTACTATTGGTTTTAGCATTCTTTTCTGGCCTGCTGACGGCTAGATCAGGGCTTGTTCTGACGTTTCTTGGTTTCTAGTTTTATCTTCTTTTTTTTGCGTCGAGATAAGAACTGGCGAGCTTAACAGAACTCTGCAGATCAACTCTCTACTCTAGGAGGGAGCTGTAGCAGAGGGCATTACAGTTCTGTCCAGTAACCAACCTGGTGTCACTTGATTTCGTAGCAATGTATGTAGCGTACGTACACACACATCCGGTGATACCCATTAGAGATATACAATTACAATCACATCCACCGGCAATACACATACTCACACGGCCTTGCTGTTGAAACTGTATGCTCTTTGAGTTAGGTAAACTCTAGATGTATCTAATCACATCAAGCCGTCTTTGCTCTTCGTATATTAGGAAAATTGAGTAGCTGGCTCACTGGTGGCCATTAGCTTGTATAAAAAAGTATCTATAAGTGGGATTGGATGATAGAGGTTCACCGGTACACGACCAATCGAATTGTCACGATCTGCTCAAGCCATGACAACTTGGAGCAATATTATGTCCACTTCAATCACTGAGACATCTGTATGCTCTGCCTATTGAATCACGATACTAAAGAAGTTGTCCACATCTGAACATTGTAATGTGGTTCTTCTACCTGCGAATTTGCTAAGAAACTACTAAATTAGACTTCACTCATGCAAAATACCTGTTGCTAAGAAGATGGTGCCAAGATGGAAGTACTACGATGTTGAATTTGGTATTGTCCTTGATTATCTAATAGATGCTAGTTAGGCTTATACAGTTACACTTGCTTGCTAAATCTCATATTCGTCTTTTCATACCCTGTCTTTGTTCTGCGCTATTCTTCTGCATTGTCTAAGAGTTTCATTTGTCTTTGTAGCTACTATAGTGGAACCATACGATAGGTCCCACGAGACCTTGGAGCTAACGTGTTTCGTATGCCGGAAGCTGAAGTAGTTGGCTTGCGGGTGACCTTTATCATAACTAGACTAACCACTTGGCCCTCGAGTCGCAGGTTTTTAGTAAGATCTGTCCACTTTGAATAGAAATCAGACGAATATATGGACGCTAGCATATCACGTCGAAAAGACGAGGTCAATACATCATTGCTCTTTAGCTTGATTATAGTGTAAATTTTACACACACTTGCTTTAAAGCTGAGTCTTCATATAGCTGTGTTGTTAATTTAACAGTAACTGCATACAATGTAACCATGTTTACAATACGCCGTATATTGATGCTTCGACATTTACGAAACTGTCAAGAATATGCTGTCTAACTTTGGAAACTGGCGATTACACTACATATAGTGAGTGAAATTGTATTTATCGAATCGAGCTGACCTTGTTTGTCTTTTATTGGCCGTAAACTCTATAACAAGCTGTGTGAGATTGTACCTGTCATAGCCTTTATGCCTGAAACAAAACACCATCGAGGCATTTATTAGCTCAATCTTCCACATTTTCCCTTTCAGTGTCTTACTATGACAATACGGCCCCCTTGACCATTACCCTCCCTTCTACTAGTGCCCGTCCATATACGAGTGTCTCAAAGAAAATATAGACGTAGGCGCGGAACCCACCCTTAATAGAGCTTGATAACTAGGCCGGCTTTACTTTATCTATTGTCTTGTCTATTTTTCGAACCATACCGGTAAGCTACACTGACCGAAAGATACAATTTTGTTGATGTAGTCAGATCAAAAGTGTAAAAAGAGAGACATCAAGCGATAAGGATCAAATGGTCGATGCAAAAGATGGGAGAAGGGGGTGGTATTACTCTCTCTGAAAAAAGGACATCAAGAAAGGAAAAGACGAGAAAAAGCTCGGTAGAACGGAACACTGCCGCCTCATACTTTACGAAGAGAAAAGATAGAGCGAGAGACAAGTGCCGTTTCTGTAGGTACATAGGGTACATATATCGTTTAAGCATAACTGCCTTTTCGGTGTCTTTAACATGGTCCGTGTCTCAGTCCATGTCGTATTCTCGGCACTCTTTTTTTGTAGATGTTTGTATATATAAGAGATTCAGTTCACCGCCTTAGACTTAGAAGTCGTCTCGTATCATCATATACCGAGAAATACAAGTCAGAAAATAACTGCAAGTAATCAGCACCAAAGAATGACCTCGGGATATGAGATAATCTACACAAGTACACCGTGACAATATGAAAGATTGAACGAAACATGAGGAAAAAGATTGATGCGGCAATTTAGGCGAATGTACCCGGACAGACATGGCCTGCTTCACACCTCTCTTCAAGCATTAAGCTTGAGGGTAGGAAGCAGGTACAAGACCGTATATTACCTGTTTTGTACAAAAGATTGAACTCTTCTTTACTTCTTTGGGAAATCCAAAAACAGATCACAATCTTCAAATGTTCTACTATTACACTACGCGGGGGGAGACCAACAGGTAAGAAAACAAGCCTACAAAGATACAATATAGAAGTACTAGTACCAGCTTTACATTCGGGAGGTTGATCCGATCTCCATTTTGGGGTTCTTTGAGCATGGGAGACTTTTCCCGTTTTGATACTAATAGTGACTATGAACTTGTGTAAACAGGAACGGTCGTGGGGAGCATGTTAGGGGGCAAAAGGATATATATCCGTAAACACAACCATGCCTTCAGTGAATTAGAAACATAAGGGGAAGACAGTCAGAGAGGCTCAGACAATTTTCGTAGCGTGGGTCTTGCATCCAGCACTGAGTCCATACTGATGTAGATAGCCAAACGAAAGGACGATAATGACATGCTGCTGCTATTGGTACCGTCATCGTCTTTGTCCCTATTACTCGTTGTTTCCGGTTCAGCCTAGTACATAGCTACTTCTAGTGTGAATCTTTAACAACAAACGAAAACAAAAAGAAAGAAAAAAGAAAAAGGTCAACATCTCCCCTAATCTACGAAGAAACACTAGTAGCTTCCTACTTTGTATACACTTTAGTTCTGAAGGCTAAGCTGTGTTGGTGTCCTGTTCCTCGCCAATATCATATTTGCTTCAAGCTGTTTCGACAAAAGTGGATGACTGTGTCGTCATAATGGGACCCCAACCCATGCCTGCTTGGTCGTTATATACGAACCTTTCTACTTGTATGCTACATCAATGTTCCGTCTGCTGTTCTGAAAGAGGAAGACGGTAGTATTTAGGAGGTAGCAGTGGTAGCTATGTTGTATTGGATTGTAACAAGGGGATTGGTTCCTTAATAGAAAAATATGTATATGTATGTATATATATATATATATTTTAATTAGTTTCTAGAAATGTAAGATATACTCTTGTACGTGCAGAATAAAGGCTCTCTGGCATGTATCTGGACATAAGTTGACAATATTTGGAATGACTGCAATAATAAAAACAAAGAAAGACGCACTATGTCTATTTTCCTATGCTCAACCAACGTGACAGGGCCATCGCAATTACAGATCAAAATAAAATGCAGAGATGCTTAATGGACAGGGGAAAATGTAGACTAAGTGTAACTAAAAGAAAAGGAATAATACAACATTAGCTTCATGTTCTTCTTGTCTATGCGTTCTTCCTACTGATGCATTCACCGGAAAATTACGCGCAAGGACGTTGGGCAGCCATGGATCCATGGGGGAGACAATATTGGCAAAGTCATTGGACGCAAGAAAGCTAGCAGTAGTTACTGTTAGTGCACTGCGAGTAGTACCCAATGGCTTACTATGCCTGGCACTATATATCGGACACAGGATAGAGAAGGAGGGGGCGAGGATAGGAAAGTCACGGTCAACTGTTGGTCAGACAATTTGCGCATAAGAACCAAACTTGATTGTTCCTATTCTTGTCGAATTCAGTGATATGACTTTAGAGAAACTGCAAACAGGCCAGCTTTGACTTTGTGTTAGATCACATACACTATAGGTATCAAGGTACACAAGTATCTACATATCGCGAACCGCTCTGTAAGTAGACAACTTGGAAGTCGAAAGTCTGATTGCCCAAAAAATACAACCCGTGGCAAGAGTGTGGTACGGAAGGAAGGATATATGTTACTTGTTTGTTAGCCCTTATTCGCATCTTCTACTCTAACAGTGCGCTTAATTCAAAACTCAGCCGCTTAGTTTCAATCCTACGCAACAGGGAGAACAGATCCCCCCTTTAGAAACAAGAAGAGTGTCAACTGTCGATCAAACCACACTCGTTTATCTTGTGACTGAGGCAACATCTAGAATATATCAATATGACAGAGCTTTCACGGCGTCACTGTGACTAGGCAGTCCTGCCTGATGCACGGAAAGAGGGAAGCCAATGTCACGATACCTCGAATAAGTAATAACATGAAAGGATAGTTGGCTATCCAATACTGGCTAAGTGATAGTGATACACATCTGAAGTTAGAGTTAAGATCATACCAGGGACCAAAACCAAAAAAAGGAAAGAAAAGGGTGGCGAAACATTGGCAATGAAAACTAAAGCACGACTACATCATATATGTCTCTACATGTTACAGAATGATGGTTAATCCTCAAAAAGCAACGCTATAGAAACAAGAGAAATATGAAAACAAAGTGTCCTTCTCAACTCAAACTATGCAGACTTTGACTATATCAGTTTTATATCAACCACCAATTATCACTACAGCCATGAGGAAATGATTATCTTATGTTTTGAGAGAACTTACCTAGCTTATCCACGTTACATTGGCTACTACCCAGAAGTTTGGAGGAGAGAATTAAGCTCGTCCATTTTAGGCGCAAAAGCCTCCATTCTCGCTCTTTCCCCAGTCCTTGTTTGTTTGTCATTGGTTGTTCATATTTCCATTTTGTGTTGGTCTTTCCTTGTTCTCTCTAAACACGTGATATGTTTTCATCTTCTTATTAGAATTTTTTTTAAACCTGGAGTTTTCTACTACTGTTCTTAAAATAAATAAAAAATATATAGTGGCCAGCAGCGTCTTGTTGCATCTCTTTCTTGAAATATTAATGCCCAGCCAGACGGTCATTACTGAGGTGATACAAACCAAAAAAAGGAATTATCTCAAAACATCAATAATTATACTACTATACTACCAAAAATCTTTAACTGTAACAGTTAAAAGAAACCCAGAACACCCTCGCGTTGTTTTCAGGCGAATGAGAGCTTGTATTTGCGCAAATCACTACTAAATAAGGCTTCAGTACTGCATAACAAGATGGCTCCTTCAGCATGTAAAAGGTAACTGAATAGAATGAAAATAATAACTCAATGCACGTGTAACTCGTCATAGCTGTGACCTGGAGCTATCAAGACGACATACTTGATACTCAAACAATAACGTGTATTCCTCAATTCGATACATACTATCTAACATATAAGCTTGATATTACAAGTTCTACTACTACATGAAGAATTTATACTGTATATATCGTGTCCACTTGAAACCAAATAATATATTTGTACTGTTTTATGGCGCAGCTACCAAGTCAGTAGTATATAATGCATACTAAGCCTTATAGCGCTTTCATCCTGCCAATAGTGTAGTGTTATTCGTCGCTTAACAGCCTAGCATATAGCGTCATCTTGCCCCACCAACTCTGTTTTACTAGCCTTAACTAATAACCACATGTTTCCATCATATAGGGGCAGAATAGAGTGAAGAGATAGTAAGGTAGAACACGGCAAGAGGGGGGAACGATACCACACAAAAGGAACGCTGCTTTGCGTAGGGCTTTGGCTCTTGGCCTGCAACAAGCTTACAGGTCTCCTAGACAACTTCCCACCTCTGCAGAGAGGGTGTGTCAGGACGCCGATAGAAAATGATGAAGGGCAAACGGGATAATAGTTTATATTTTAGGGGGGGGGGGGGGTACACAGGAACTTGCGGAAAAAAGTCCGCCTGTCTTATAGAAAAATATATCTCCTCTTTCTTCTGTGCAACAAAAACACTTTCCAAGTAAGGACCTGCTTAGTTGTATCTCTAGTAAGTACCTAGCCCTGGTTATACACTATTAGGTTATGATACCGAGGTCTGTCCGCATATTGAAGAGGCAAAAAAGAGAACGAGCCTTTGAAAGGATCACTGATGTGGGTAGGAAGCTATACCACAGCACGGCCTTCCTCAAAGGCAAAGTATTGTTCCTGAAAGTGGTCATGGTATTGGAAGGAGCGGGGGGGGGGGGGGGACCTTGGTCTCAGAAAGTTACATAGTAATGGGCTTCATTATCCACATGAGCGAGTGTATGTTTTGCTAATTCCTTCCTGTAGGCGAACAATAATCATAATGAGCGTTGTATAAAGATTTTATAATATAGTTAGCCCCTAGGGAGGGAGGCACAGTGATCCAGTCTCTATGCCTGTAATGGAAATGAAACTCGCCCATTTCCCATTTTTTTCTTCCTCGAACTGTAGGATCCGATGTAGAAGTAAATACTCCGTCAATATGATCAGGCTTAGCACTGAAAAGTCCACCGAGGGGTGTTAGGCCCGAAGAGTCGACAATAGGACACAAATTAGAGAGTGACATGTTCATGGGGGCTAGGTTAAATGGGTGTCAAGAAAAGTACGCCTCTTGGATGTCATAATAAGCCGACACATTAGGTGCTATACTTGGTTTCCACCATTGCGCACATCATGGATCTTAATATTAGGACAATGACAACACCTAATAGATAGGATCTGAAGAAACGAGAAGGATGAAAGGGCGTGGCTGTTGCCTATGGGTGAGGTCCGGGTTGATACCCAAAATATAGCTTCTGATTATTGTACTAGTGCTAGGTTCCATCTAATTGTTTTGGCTGCATTGTCGGTAAGTCTCATCATGGGATAATGAGGGAACCCTAGCGATCCAGTAGATCCCGTTATACACATAGAAATGTCCTGTGATTATAAATGAGATACATATATATATCTTGATCAGGTAAGGCTACTTCAATGCCTTGATACTGCCCATCCGGATATAAGATGTTATATCTCGAGTTAGCACAGGGAATGTTTGACGCTATGTGTTCACACAAATGATTTTTAACGGAACTAAAATGCGGAACAAGTTCCTTCCACACTAAAATTGCTCAACCTGATTTCTCCATATCAGCTCGTGTCTATGAGAGTATCAAACCCAAGTCACCAGACACTCGGCCACACTCTCTGAACATTAGCCTTCTTGACATTTCGGAGAGAGCGATGGGTAATTACGGCAGAGCGCGGACATACAGGGATCATCATTGGCTAGTGTTAACAGGAAGTGTGCCAATGACAGCATCCGGTGGCAAAGTCGGTCAAGAACATAAGAGAACAGGCCGGGATATGTGCTCGAACCAAGTTAGCTTTTTATCTGGGTCGAATCTGGTGCAATGCAGCGACGACACACTGTCAACAAGGGCACAAGAAGCCGCACAATAACTTGCTACTCCAGCAGTACCAAGTCATACCATGAGATGCAATAGAGGATTGTGTGCAGAATCGAGACAACAAGGGGAACCGCTGCTACCTAGTTTTAGTCGAGCAGAATCTTCCAAGCTCTTGCACTGTAGCAGTGAAGCCTTGCCTGCGTAATACGCTACTTTCGTTAGATACGATGACAGGGCAAGGGTAAAGAATGCCCAACCATGCATCTCAATACAGACGCACGGTGGATCTTGATTTGCAATAAGAAACCCAAAAGAAGACTTGATGAAGAATGGGCGAATATGACAGAAACAACGAACAGAACAAAAGGCTTACATCTTTCCTCCATCTTAAAGAGAAAGAAGTATATGAGAAACGGTGACGACCGTAACGCTAGCTAGCAAGTCAAGGTAGTAGGTGGCAAATATGCAAAACTAACCGTGATGCAATCCGCCAGTGGCAGCGCAAAGGTTTGATTTCTCAGTGTTGGGCAGCTGCAGATACAGTATAGCAAAGAAAATAGTGAGAGGAACTGGGCAGTCGTTCTATTCATCAGAATCGTGACAAAGTAGACAGGAAAGTGGACTAGCAAAAGCAAGGCGTTGGTGAGGGCGGGGGATAAGGGGAATGACCATGCTAGTTTAGTCATTGCGCTTGTTTGATGCCAGACCGGCGTAACAGCAAGCGCTGAAATGATTCATGAGTGATCGAGTGAAGATAGAGTTGAGAAATAGTTACCGAAGAAAGAACAAGACGGTAAAACAAAACCATGACGATGACCATCGCAGTGCCAGATGGATACTGTGGTGGAGTTTGTTGCGGCTTCTTCTTGAAAGAGGATACAAAAGCACCGTAGAATATTAAGCAAACACTACGTTTCCGTGTCTTCTTTGATTATGGTTCTGTGCTAAGAGTCTGTCTGCAATGCTTAGCTAACTCCCTTCGTCAAAGATAGTAGTAGTTCAATAGCTCCTGTAATGATATTGGCAATGCTGGTCAGCCAGCCAGTTCTTGTGGTTGGTAGTTAAAGATGAAATAAGACAACAATGCCTAATCGAGCAAATCGCCCATGCTGACTTCCTTCCTATTCGGGTGACTGCCCTGAATGGAAAGAATCGAGTATATTCACAGTTCGTCGCACATACACCAAGTTGCAGATATTGTCAGCATACCCGTGGCCTTCGACCACGACTACTATATATCTGCATATTATAGGTAGACTTTTGATATAATCCAATCTGCACTATATTGCTACCAGAGGTGACTGTAGAGAAGAAACGCTACAAAAGTGACTCTAAATAGCGAAGCGCACAACGTCGCCACGTCCACTACAGTCTCTTGATCTATTTTGAGTTAGATTTCATTTTCCTTCTTTTCTTGTACTTGGTCCCTGGGTCTTGCGTTAGTTACTGCCCCGTGTGTCAGGCGCAAGAACGTCTCTAAAATATAACATTGCAGGCCACTGACTACTGCTACCGCAGCACAGGGTACTCTTATCAGGCACTGCTTTCTACTAGCTAAGAATATAAAACGGGGTACTCTATCCTCCGCAGGCGCTTGAGATCGGATGCCAGCGATTGGATGACATATTGCAGACTGTATGTATTATGCTTCAGGTATACTTGTTTCAACTTCCAGATGCCCCTAGCAGAGAGTCCTACTAGAACGTTGTATGTGTGTAGTAGCATCACAGTGCACTGTATCATGAAAAAAAATCAGCATACGCTGTTCTCCATACCAGCAGGCCAGCTATGACGCTAGATGGCGAACAATGCGGTCATGCTTAAAAAGTCACAAAAAAAAATACATCTTGAAGCATCCCATCGTAAACCAGAATTGCATGGCCACGACGGGATTTATCTGAACGGGAGATATAGGGCTGAATATATTGCCTATTTTTCACATGCCTCTGCTAGCCTTCTATCTCATAATGATACAGATGGCCATCGGATGGCGCTAGCTACAAATGGCCGAATGCCACGGATTGTCACGGTGTGTAGATACGAAGATTACATGAAAATTTATATGTGTGAAGTCAACAGTGTAGCATTTCATATTTTATAGAGCACTTTTTGAAGAGCAAGACAACAATCTTGATGTTGTGATTGAAAAGATATAACTAAAACTATATTAACAAACAAAGTGAATCGCCCTAGTACTAGATTCGCGACCACGTAGGCCTAACCTTTGGCCGGATTTTTGACAGAAAACATGGACCATATTTACCCAGATGAATGATGGATAATAATAGGCCTCCAACTCCTTGAAATAAACACCATCCTGTGGTATATAAGACCATATAGAAAATCAACCAGACATGACTAGAAAACAAATGATAAAACAAGTCTGTTAAAAACGGACTGCCCTCGCGGGGATACTGTAAACCGAGACGCTAATTGGGAACAACAAAAAAAATAGATACAGAGGGAACGTGTACAAGCAGTGGAAACAGCTGATCAAAGCTCATACTAGTAATAGTTCTGAGTAGATCTGAACAGTATTCGATAATATTCATGCAGTAGGAAAAAACCAAAGAAAAGAACGGATAGTAAGACATAAAGTAAAAGTAAAGGTCAAAAAAAAAAAGGTTATGACTTGGAATCAAAAAAGAAATTTCGTCAGTATTTCAGGACAAAAAAGATAAAAATGTCGTTGAAAAGGTAAAGACAGAAAGACCACTGGGATAGCTCAAACCACCACCAGCGAGTCTATAGCATGGGTCCCTAGTCAGTGGCGTCATCAATGGAACCCCCCAAGACAGAAAAATGAAAGAGCTCAAAAGAAAGCTCGGGGCCCCGGAAGCAGGTCCCGGGACAACCCTCTCATGAGAGGAGGATCAAAGTACAGTTGTAACAGGAAAAATATAATAAAATCAAAGCAGAGAAAAAAATATTAGCGGCAAGTTAGCCATCAGCCAAATGATGTTGATTTAGGTTTGCTGTTGTACTAGAAATCTCAAACGATGATATGTGCATGAAGCAAAATGGAAGAAGAGAAGAAGAAAGTACGTAAAAAGGAAGATAAAAAATAACACACAGTATTATTGTGAAAGAGTATCAACCAGCGTTACACAGTAGAGTAGCTGCGGCAATGATTCGTTGCGCCCACATCTATAGGTGACGCTTGTCAGTAATGCCTGCAACAGTAGCTAGAGCGTCAAGACCAGTTTGAGCCTTAGCTTTGGTTTGAGTCTGAGTCTGAGTTTGAACCAGAAGCTTCTGCTGCTGTCGCTGTGCCTGAGGGTAAGAAACTAGTTGAACAGTGCGCGGGGGGAGGGTAGGCACAGCATAATGGCCGGGAGCAGGGGCCTGGGCAGCAGGCTCACACAGGAAATCAATCGATAAGCGGTACTCCGAGTTTTCACGAGAGTGGGTTCTGGAGCGAGTCTCGGGCTGGCTGTTGGTGCTAGATGGTGTCATCGACGTTCTAGAAGAGGACCCGCTAGGAGTAGCTTTGGTATCACGAGAGATCCGGCGTTGCTTCTTAGTCTTACGGCGGGTTGCAGTAGTAGGGTCGTTCTCGGTCATCTTAGCGTGGCGAGCTTCTAGTTCAGCCTTAACCTGTAACTCCATCTCAGCTTCATTAGCTCCAATGGCTTTCTTAGCCCGATCATCTGCTTCCGCAATGGCATTCTTGATATTAAGAACTGCCTGGCGTTCCACAGCACGACAGTAGGCAGGTGTATTCCGTAAGTCCTTGTTTTTCATGAATTTCAAAAAATGGGTGTTTTTCTCATGTTGGGAACGGTTGTCAACACGCTGAAAGGATCCAGGGCAGTTTTCAAGCCGGCAAGGGTACTTCTTATCGCGGATATGAGCAGAATGGTAGTGGCGTGAAGCATGGCCAGAAGTGCTGGTAGGTTTGCCGCAGGCCTGGCATAACCAGCGTGTAATGGGCTTATTTTTGACGACGCAGTGCAGCGGTACACTATAAATGCTATCCTTTCCTTTGCGTCCACTACGGTGCTTTGCAGCAAGCAGACGGTAAACAAGACTGACTCGTTCAGGATCGTCAAGATCATTAGGGTCACAATTAAGGCGATGAGCAGCTAATTCGCCCGCTACAGGGCCAATGGGCACAGTACCAGAAAAGAGATTCGGTTGGATGTAAGGCATGGCAGAGGGTTGTTGCTGAGACTGGTGAGCTGAAGTCAGAGCAGGGGCAGAAAAAGAAGCTCCACTCTGTTGGGAGGGAGCCTTAGTAGGAAGTGTCGACGGCTGGCTGTGGTGAACGGGTGCCTCGGAGCTCTGGCGGTGATAGGCAGGCCCTTGTGAATGGTATGCACGAGCCGAAGCTTCAGCCTGGTGGTGATTGTAGGAAGAAGCGTCAGACTGGCGGTTGGCATGAGCGGAAGACGAAGACTCAGGGTAATAGTAGGCAGGAGCTTCGCTGTGGTGATAAGTGTAGGTCGAGGCGTTAGATGGGCGGTGGGTGTAAGCCGAAGCATCTGACGTACGGTGGGTGTAGGCCGGAGGTGAAGTGTGGTGAGCAGGAACATGGGCGGGGTAGTAAGGGCTATTCAAGGAGCCATCGGAGATTTGGTAACCCGAGCTGTGGGAGCTTTGGCTAGAAGACATGGCCATGGGGACAGAATCGCAAGTAGAACTACCGCTACCAAAGTGAGAAGGCTCGTTGATATAACGGTAATCAGAGCCTTTATGATTAACAGGCGCAGCGTGGTGATAAGAATCACGGCTAGATGAATGGACCATGGGCACACTTTCATAATCAAGGCTCTGGCGACGGGCCTGCGGTGCGATTCTACCGTCAAAACGGCTGTGGTGAATATCAGCGCTGTTCGACGCAGACATAGGCACAGAGTGATGGCGTGTCCAGGGAGGAGGCAAAGTGAAAGATGAGTTGGCTTCCTGTGCGCGCGACTGGTGGTGGTGGTGGTGATGGGGGTAGAGGCAGTCAGCGTAACCAGGGTTGCGACAGTAAGGGTCGGGGCATAGGCCGAGAGACTCCTGAGACGACCACGAGGCAGGTTTCGATGGCTCGGTATACATTGTGCGAGGGGACAGTTCAGCAGCGGGGATGAACGCAGGAGTACGGGTGGTGCTAGCAGTGTGGTGTCCCGCTGAAGGCGTGTACTGGGGGTTGGTAAAGCGAGTGGTGCTGTGGTGATTTTGGCCTCCGTTGGAAGCAGGAGGGGAGTAGTTGCTGTGAACAATAGCGGGGCCGGTGTGGTGGCTGTTCTGAGCGACGGAAGAAGCGTGCTGAGAATCTTCAGCGCCAGAGGCAGCATTGTGATGATAATTGTGGCCGCCTGAGGCATTGTGATGGTGGTTGGAAACGGGCTGTCTGCTAGCATTAGGTTCAGCAAAGCCAGCACCAGCAGGGACAAAGGTGGGAGGCATAGAGCCGTCTAAACTATTACGTGACTGAAACATTGTGGTAGATGTGGTAGATTAGGAACAATAAATTGAAAAAAAAAAAGATGATGAAGTCGATGATGGGGAGCAAGATGACACACGCAATGCGATCTCAAGACTATTCAAGATGGGCACAGGGTCGATTTCGGGTTGATCAGGAATGACAGATAGGGAATATCGAGAGCAATTGAGAAGGGTTTTTGGTTCGATAACGATGAATGGAGAGACACGATGGCCGATGGAAAGGTAATGAGAAAAGTGTTGGAAGAGTGGTGATGTAGAAAATGGAAACCATAAATAATACCGGGAGAGGCCGACTTAATATATTTCCCATATGATAAAAAGTCCTAAATGCAATTGCAAGCTAAGCAACGGTGGGCAACAAGTCCACATGTAGTAGGTAGCTGTAGACTGCCCGCATGCGGTCGCACTCGCAGAAGGCAACTATTACTGCAGAAGAATAAAAGCTGCCATTGACATTCAGTAGCACTACTAAAAATCAGATATTGCGGCTTCGGGATATTGCCACAGGGGCGTGCGCACCCCACCAGCTCAATCAAAGCAGCGGCTATTTTATAGTTTAATATATGGTTATTATGAATTTATTTTTTATTTTTATACTTGTCAAATGCAGTTCTAGTTTAGTGTCCCTGGGAACTCTAAAAGTTGTCGAGTTTATCTCGATAAATTATCACAATTAAGCCTCTCTCTCTCCCCGAAAAAACATTCAATTTGTCCTTCTTGCTGCCGAGCCTTATGTGTCTATACATCTCATAGTAGATCTATACTATAGATAGAGAGAAGTGCAAACTTATCAATAAGCCAGAAAAAGATACTTCGAGGTACGTACTCGCAGAAGAACTAAAGCTGCGATATGACGTTGATCTGCCAATATTGCGGCATAGGACGGGACCCGGACGCTGAGGTCATAACCATGATTGTAGCAACCATCCTGTGTCAATATCTATGTTCTGGCTAGCCAGTTTCTCCTTTGTCAGAGTCGGAGAGACTCAGAGACCTATTGCCTGTCTCCTATGACAGCATAGACAGCAATAGAGAGCAGAGCGTTCCTCTCTGCTCACCATTCATCTGGCCTCCACGGCTCCCCAACTGTCCCTCTTCTCTTGCTCATTGTCCTCGTCCCTATTTTTACTCCAGAATCGCTCTCGCGTTCTGTAGTTTGCATTATCTGAAACTTCCTAGCATCACTTGTTGCGGCCACTACCTCCTTCAATAGCCCATCATTACTGTAGGAGGTTTTACATGTTTTCTCTTGATTTAGGTGATTCTGCTCTCGCTGTGTTTTGACGGTAATAAAGACGTCGTTCTTTTTCGATCAAAGCCTTTCCAAGAGATACTTGACATCTAGAATGTAAAGCTTTCTTTGGTTGTAATATTCAAGGGTCAATCCGAACAGCAAGTGTTCATCACATTGATCTAGAAGATGCCTGGACTATAAGTGAGTCACTTGCATAATCCGGTGATGCTCTCAGATATCGTTTTCAATTTTAAACAACCAATATACCTCAAAGAGTACTCATCTGAAAAACTCTGTGAGACTGACTTGTTGGGGTTGGGCGGAAGGGGCTCGGGCTTTTGAGGATTATGAAAGGTTTGCTCCATGGTCTTGAACCGAACTCTCACCAACTCCCAGGCCTTACTTACAAGGCGTCTTTTTGAGCTTTCTGCAAAAGGGAAGGCGCTGGCTCAAGTGATTACTGATGTTAATACGTTACAATCATAGGCTCCCAACGTCTGTCTCTTGCAAAGTCAATCATCTTGCCCAGATCAAGTGTAGCTATTGTTCTTGAAATCCTAGATACGCTCTTGTATCTCTTTTTTAGATTGTCTCTTCTGTTACCTCTGGGTCTACGAGAAAGATGTCTAGTCCAATATGGGAAATGATATGCGCCTACCCAGCAAGTTCTTTTCCCATTGAGCTGCATTTCCTGTTCTCGGCCTGGGCCTTGTCCTGTGCTATATTTATTGAGCTCGATGTTTTTAGCTTCGACGCCTGAGTAACAGATGGCAAAATGTTAGTTAGTATGCGTCAATTTAAAGCAGTGTGTTGAAAAGCCGAGTTTGGTTTACCATTTCTGTTATAGCTTCATATAACTTACGTCAGCTGTGGTCTTGGCAACAAGTAATCACGTCGTCAAAATCGGGTTTTTTTCTTTTATTATTTAGAGGGTGTGAAATTTAGAAGTTACAGGTTAGCTACAATGTCGATTTCATGTTTGGCCCAAATCGCTACATTACGAAATACCCAGACTGAAAGGTGCGCCTAGCAAGTTGAGGGTATTCAAGCTCGGCAAAAAGGTATCCTCAACGGGATTAGTATTAGTGTTCAATTCGACATATGGCACAGCGATCTTCTGGTCCAAGCTTGTTAGAAGGGAGCCAGAAAAAGACGGTAAAGTTGAATTAAGCCGATGTTGACAGCTTCCCACCGTTTGTCTTTTTTGCTAGATGAAGGGAGCTTTGGCTCTTTTCTCCCTTGCTATATTTCTATTATAAAGCCAGTATTGGACGAACAAGAGCAGCCACGTTTCAAGAAAACATCACAAAAGCCGAAAAAATTATTTCCAGAAGTCCACTTTGAAGTTTCCCTGTAATTAATTCGTTGCAAAAAGAAGCACACAGAAAATCATTCAAGATGTCTTAAAACCCTAATCGTATGAATAATCCACAAAATCAGATCCCGTTGCTATATTTATGGGCATGCCGGATTTTAGCCTTTTGCGCCCTGCAATTGTGGACGTGACTGTGTGGAGGCAAGATGAAGAATTCAATATCAACATGAACCTATTTGGGCTCCTGTTTCCCATAATTCCTTTTTATAAACTTCAAGATAATCGAACCCAATTCTATTCGTAGCTAATATTCCTACTAAGGCAACCCCGGATGACCTATCCCAAGCACATTTCTTGCAGGTAATTTCCCTGCTGGCCTCGGTGCAAACGCTCTGTGACCGCTTTATTCCCACTAGTGGCAAGATAAGAGTGATAGGGAGCAGGCTTTGTATACACTGTGCCTATTAACGGCTTGCCTCTCTCCATTCTCGGGCTATTTTCTGTCACTTTCCAGGCTGATACAAAAACGGTTGCTTATATGTATAGCAAAGGAGCAAAAGAACAGGAGGGGCTATTCATCGGGGTTTGAAAGGCCAAACATCCCCCCCCCCCCCCAAAAAAAAAATGATTAAAAAAATATATATATATATATATATAGAAAAAGAAAAGACATGTGGTTCACCGACACAGGGGTCACTCTGCACTTGCGGGTAGAGGCTTGTTCCTTTCCCTTTTTTGATTTTTTAGAGCAGAACCGACTGACCAGAACAGCCACGATGGACAATTCATCATACTAACATACACAGACAATGGATTTGCTCTCTGCTCCTGACACTCTTTACTTGCGTCACTACAACAAGCTTGCCAGACAGTATTATTCTAAGCTCTGTACATTGGCTGGTTTACGCTCAAGGCTTCTCAGTAATTCACGACTGCATAATTTCTCAGTCTACCCTCATAGAAGCTTAGGAACGATCGAAACATCGGGACTCAAGGGCCCCTCCCATCGTCATCAGGTATCCATTGGTATTCTTGTCAGGAATAGTGCAGGTAGGTAGTTCTAGTGACACCAGCTGTAACAACACATCTGTTTTCTCAATATTAACTATCTGTTCCTCTAATCTACAACCAAGCCCAAGCCATATTGATCTGAACGAGACTCTCCTTTGTCCGATAACAAACCAAGCCTCGGCTTATCGCGTTTACCATATACCTGGATACCGGAGTTATCTGCAGATACGACCACCGTCACTCCTTCTCTTTAGCCACCGATCTTGACAATTACCCAGAATGGGCATATCACCTCAGTTCTCCTTTTATTTATAGCATTTTTCCCCTCCTAAGCGATCCCAGGGTCTCTCTTTTGCCTCATATACTCCCTTCATTACTTTCACTACTTTTCTCCAGGGAATAACCTTCTAAAACCCTCTTGTCAGGAGCGGAACTACGGAACGACCGTTACAAGAGCCAAGTAGCTACATAGTACATCACGCATTTCTTGTTAACTGATTAACTGAGTTAAGTCGCTCGCCGGCAACAAAGTTTAACGTCCTTGGTGCTGATAGCGACGTGATTGTATAGCGGTCTACGTCGGTAACTATCTTAGTGATTCATTATATCGAGACTTCAAGACTTGCCAGATGATCAATTAATAAGCCGCTGTGATGTATGTTAGGGTTAATAACCCACTAAGGATTAAAAAAGCGTATCTGGGGGGAACCTTGTTTTGTGTCGTTCAGCTTACTACGCAAGCCACTTCGGGCCGCCTAACACGAATCGATCCCGCTCTACCCATGACCAATAAAACACGCCTTCCATTTGATATTTAAAAAGATCCTCGGGTGATTGAAAAAAATGCCAAGAAACTGGTCGAAAGGTTATACTATTCTCCCCAATTCTGCGCTATACTAAATAGGAAGTATCAGCAGCCAAGAGGCCCTTGATGTGCTATATTAGGCTAGGCATTTAGATCGGATTCGGTGCAAAAAAAGCTCGCTACGAAAACAAAAGGACCTGGGAAGTTAAGTTCTGTTAGTTAGTCTTTGGACTTCTTGCCATCGTTGACAGAACGTGATACAAACAGCCATTGTCTCAGTAGTTAACTGCTGTCGGTCACTACTTTTTTTTTTAATCATTAATCTTATTAAAGTCGGTCACTACTTGCTACCTGTATCTTTTTATCCCTCTTCTCTATAACGATTGTATTTTCGTGTCTTGTTTTGTCTGATCTGGCATTGCGACAACTAGCGAACCCTTCAGATGTCAACATAATTACCTTTCTCTACTAGCGTTACCAAGCTACGCCACTGAAATTAGTATCACAACCAGCACGCTGTTATCTATATATACTACTAGTAGCCCATGAATCTGACCAATTCACGAAGTAGCATAACTATAAAATAGGTGTTAACTATGACTAGACTACTAGTTTTTGCTAATTGGTTAAATAGACTGCTTGTACCTAGATAGCGAGAACTTGTTTGTAGTAACATTGTCAGGATTTATGCCGAGTTTTGTGTAATTAAGAGAATAAGAAACCCTTATATATGGTAACCCTGTTGTAGTATGTCAACAGAGGTCTTATAGAATCAGCCCAATACTCTACGTCCTTTTGTATTGTTCAAACATCTTGAATAATCAGTTTAATGGAGTAAATTCAACAACCGCACATCGCTATCCAAGTACATACATAGCATCCAGAAGAGACGTGCATAGAACAAAAGTGTTAGAGTATATGAAAATCACTTCTATTATTGGATTAGCCTACCCGCTCTAATAGATCCCGGTCTAGACTTGCCCAAAGATACGTTTTTAACGGCCTGGGTTATTTTAGAGAAAATAGCAAGGGGAAAGCAACGGGAAGTAGTTCGTCGATCTAGTATAACATCCATGTGTATCTCAGCTCACTTTTATGTAAATAAAATTATGAGCGTTACAACGACCGTGAATAAAAACGATGGAAGCTACAACGAGTGTATATTCACATCTTGCTCAAAGGAATGCGGACACCAAGAGCTACTACAGCAAAGCACCAAAACAGACAACCCTTCTGATTCGAGTTTCTCACAAAAGGCAAAAACGCAGACTTTGCCTCTTAGACTATTTCAAAATGGCAAAAATAACACACTAACAACACAGTGAGAAAAGCTCAAGAAAAAAAAGGTCCTAAAGGATGCTGACCAAGATGGAGTCCAGAGCATACTACTATAAAGCCAAAAGGAACAACATACTCAAACCGGCAGACACTGTGGCCGGAACTAAGAATCATTGTACTAATAGCTAGCAATGATGTACTTTTATTTTCTTGTAGCAAGAAAAATTCGGAAATTTTTTTTGTCGACTATCAGCCGCTTTGGGAAAGGTTTAATTTACGAACTTTTGAGCTGCTATAGATATGTCCCCCAATATGGGGATATGTCATAACGGCTAGTACTGCAAGCTTGGCTTGCTGGAGGTCAGGGCGTGCAATATGATAAAAAGGTGCTATAGAGTTTAAGAGAGCCAGATACCAACAGTTATATTTTATATTCCACCAAGACTAACTCCGAAAGCAATAGGTGTGTAATACAAAAGAGTTATGGACGCCTATTTAAGAATTTTCATATTGAAAATAAAATGGACTGCATATAGTAAAACCAACCGGTAGATTGTCTCCATAAATAATAGATACCCAAACTGTAAAAGTACTAGTTCTCTTCAATAGCGGTGACATTGAGGGCAATCTCAGGTACCGGTACCTAGAACAAAGCTTACTACACCAACTATTGATATTTGCCTTTGCTGATGTTATTCTGAAGTGACGATTAGCGCGGAGTGATACTTACTGCTTCACCAGAACACAGAACATGTGGATATGGTCGTGACTTATGACCCTTCGCTGCATGCGGCTGTATATCGTACGCTTCTATGCGAGCTACAAAAGGACCAAAAGCCGTCTAAACAACGAACTGACATGAGAGCTGAGACATGGACAGACAGGTTAGGGTATCGATTAACTAATTAGCTAACTAGAGCATCAAGAAGTTAGAAAGTAGACGATAATAGGCTGGCTGTTCATTGTTGCACCGAGTCTTGAAAATAAGAGAAGTAGGTATAGCCTAGCTTAACTATGGTATGGCCCATGCGACAAGTTGCTCTCTTTTCTCTTAGTCAATCTGATTCACTTTGAAAGCGGGGATCGTCGTTGGTTCCATTTCGTAGAGTTGTATTTGCATTTTCAATACAGCGATGTCTATCATAACTTCTTTTCACTTATGGAAGACGCATAGAATATATTAAAAAAATTTATTCGACTAGTACTTTGATTTGATCCTTTGTCTTTTTGTTTGTAGTTGATTGTGGGTTTCTCAACCCTAATATCCTTAAGCATAATATAGTGGTACTTGAGTGTTTATTTAATGAAAAGCAAACACCCTGATCGATGGCGTGTAGCTGTCTGGCGCTGTGTGATACGCTGTACTTTTAGTGGAGCTTGCTGGCGATACCAAAAAAAAAAAAAAAAA
>LXKZ01000453.1:0-64826 GCA_001856765.1 Endoconidiophora polonica
CCCCCCCAAAAAAAATCCCCACCCACCCCCTTCTATCCTCCTTAGCATAGACAAGCGAAGCGAAGCAAAACAAAGCCAAGCCAAGCCAAACAAGGCCAAGCCCAAGAGACAGCCAGTGCATGAAGTACCCTCTGAACTCTGGCTCCCAGGAGCTGTTAGACATTTAGAAGACACTGTTTGGTTTTTTCGTCTCGGATATTCTACACGAAGTGCGAAAGATGGAGATCGCAAACGCTTCTTGGCTTCTTGGCTAATTGCGCTTCAAGTTGTCGTTATCAGCGGATGGGGTGCGCTTTGGCGAATATTACCAGGGAGAGAACAGGAGCAGAGGGAATATTAGAGAGAAAAAAAAAGAAAGAAAAAAAAGAGGCCAGTCAGTGGGAGAGGGGGCAGCTACGGCCGATAACAAGAGAGATACTAGTCCTACGGATAAGTGTTTGTGCCGATCCTTTGATACAGGCTGTCTATATCTCTCTACCTGACCCCCCCCCCCTTCTTCTAGCATGTATTCTTGGTACTAGTATCGATAAGCAGAGGCTTGCTTTATCTATCAATACGTACGTGTTTCTATGCACTATAGACAAAATCCGAACATGAACTTCGTGGTGAGGATCGAAGCAAGGCGGACACCACTTATCAATGATGTACATCGCAAGCACGGAATAAAGTACTGCGCTTACGATACCTGCATTCTCCATATCTATAAGGCGGTTTTTGTAATGGCTGACATGATGTGTTGGTGGTCCTGTTGCCCACCAGCTCATTATCGCCTTCATGTCTCTCATCTTTCGTTGCTTTAGAGTTATACATAGTAAACAGAAAATGGAGGAGGCTCTGCGACTGCGGCTACAACCCTTTCGCTTTCTTAAGTGATGACTCCGGCTAAATAAGACTAGAAATTGCTAAGTTGTCACTGTAGAAAACTCAAGTTAACTTAGTGTCCGCTATATTCTTGCTACCATTTAGAGAGGTCAAAGCTACAAGGGGGTGGAAGGGGGGGGTGCTCGTATTCTGGGTGGCCCTTCTAGGCATCTTTTATCGCCGTGACTGGCCTGGCTTTGATTGGATCCTCGATGTTGGTCATGTACGGTCCGTTCCTTTTCACCAATAAGAAACAAATGAAAAAGCTGTAGGCCCAGCGAAAAGATTCAAACAAATTTAGATGAGCGTGAAAGAGAATCCGCTTACAAGACACTGAGTAGGCAACATGAGACAGGCGGCCATATCCTCTGGCTTGGGCTTGATGCACATTGCCGTTAAACGATATTTGTTTCTTCTTTTTATTTTTTATTTTTTTTGTTTTATTTATAGAGGCCCAAGTTCGATTGAAACGTGCACTGCTAAACATAAACAGTGACTGATATTCTCATAGGCTAGCTAGCTAGTCACAGATATTTAATAAAAGTTGGCGAACAGAATATAACCGGACACGACCAATCTTCCAGATTGACTATCTCGTGGCGGTTCTAGCGTCAGTTACAGAATGGTCTACTATTATAAGTAGTAGCTAGTTGCATATAGCACGTATGTATAAGTTCCGCCACGCCACGTCCACTAGTCCTCCCGCCTCCTGTAATCTTGAAGCCCCTTCTAGAAATGGAATAACAAGCATACTGAAAGCGTTGTGTTGTAGGTTTTGCGGCTCAAAATAGATGTGTTTCTAACCATCTAGTAAACACTTACTGCCGTCAACTAGGCCGTGTCGGTATTAATACTAGTAGTATGTCTCATTGATTGGGGGATCTAAGCAGCCGGAGGGGGGGGGGGGGAGGAGGGAGGTCAGCAGGGTCTTCGTTTTCCAACAGTCCCATATCCAATGTTCAAAGCGTCTGTCTGTCCGTGGATGGCAGGAATGTATGTGACGTCGGATTGGCCAAGCTTTTGGAAGTTTACTACGATGGGGTTTCTTTTTTTTTTTTTTTTTTTTAATCATTAATCTTATTAGATGGGGTTTCTTGGAAGCCTAAAGTTTTCTAGGGCTCCTAGTCTATTTAGTCTCTAGCTCCTTCATCCCTTCCCATGCGCCCCAAGAGACACAGCAACAGAGAGTGCTAGACTTATCTCAAACTCAAATTTTGTGAGGCAATAACCAAGGAGATTAGTAATGAGAGATTTGCCATAGTGGGATACTCATAATCGTATCCCAAAATATAAGAAAAAAGTAGGTATATATAGAAGCCAGCCAGCCAATAAGCGAAGCCTGTATGTTTTGGTATCGTTGACTATTATTTCTGGTTCAGATGTCTAACAGCATACCTACCTCGCTTTTTATCCCCACTGTCTTCATAAATTGGATGGCTACTCTTAATGGTACTAAACAGCGTCCTACCGTAACCACTAAGAGGCAATACAGGGCAGCGAAGTTTGTTGTTTGCAGTTTCGTTTCCTAGTCCTCGGCTTTTCTCACCGCTTCCTCTAAAGTTTTGAACATGTGAATCTAAACATGGAAATTCACTCAGCGTCTCCATACTTTAAAGATGGCCACTGATACCAATATTGGTAGAGTAGTATTCCCTTACTATCAAAATACGTCCTCTTTTTGTCACCGCTCGCCTCATATGCTAGCGCTTTCAGTCTTGGCGTCATATCGTGTGAGAAAGGGATCAAGGGAGAGAGTCAGCCATTGCCTGGAGAAGATGTATGCATACTTACATGCTTCTTTTCCTGCCGTCTAGAACGGGAAATGCAAGCGCAGTTATAGCTTCTCCACTCGCCTCCCACTCAGTACTGCACCGCACAGGTACTATCTCTAACATTGATCCAACAATTGAGCCCTGCACGGTTAGTATGAGCCCAATCCAGTCATGTCAGAGTTACACTCTTGCAACTGCTCAACCCCTCTTTTGCTGCGCTTCCAGGATGAAGGATAATACCTCTACGAAATTTGATCCAACCCGGGCCTTTTTCGTTATTACTATGTATACTGATTAGTAGCTAGTGTGTGTGCTGAGAAATGGCCGAGGTACGTCGTTATTTACTTTATGTTAGCCTGCATATTTACAGTGAGACGGGATATGCCGGGTATGGCCATCCGGGCTCCTAGCTTTGTTTTCCTATCTATTGATTTGTTGCTATTTATCATCTTTAGCTCAGCTAGTGAAGAATCTTAATCAAGCATGAACAAGTGATAATCACAATGTAGAAATTTTCACCTACGATAATCAGCCGAGATTTCCAACCGGAGCTTCACATCTTTATGTACAGTTTTACTACTAGTTACAAAACTCTGTAGTACAGTTACGGCTAACTAAAGGATAAATGATTACGCATACGAAAGTTGACTCCTAATTATAGCAAGGCTACAGTGTCTCCAAACATACACATATAATGTTCAAGCCGGGGAAATTGGCGCTCACTTTTAGGGCAACTAAAAGCGGCAAATGGGCTAGTTTGCTGTACTGTGTGTGTGTGTGTGTGTGTGTATTTAACGTTAGTGCATAATAGTAGACTAGTAGTATTACTTAGGGAGGGCATCCCCAAGCGCTCGATGCTAGCCATGCAACTGTTGTATCACCCATAATGAAGACTTGTTTTCACGCGGTTGCACCACAACAACTAGTTTTTTTTTTAAAAAAAAAAAAAAACACCTATAACATTATAGGGAAGCCTAGACTGATAGTATTAGTACAGCCGACCAATCATTGTGCGTGAGATTCCAGCGGTGTCTCTGTGGCCACTAGGGGGCTACTGTCACTAAAGTAGCCGCTCGTTTCCATGTGAATTGGCTTCTTGGCTAGCGGCACTCGATAGAAAAAAAGAACATACGTACCCCCCCCCCCCCCTTCATGCACACAGATAGTATATTCAGTGGATGCGGCTTTTCCGACCGCGTTTGGCGCCATTAGTAGCATCTTTGCTTTTATTGCACGTCGTTCGGCTTGGGCCTGATCTAGATTTGCCGCAGATGTTGAACCCGTCCCCCCCCCCTTCCCCATCCATTAACAAAAAGAACCAATTTTCGTCGCGTTTCATTGCCTGCTGAAAAAAGAAATGAGGCTTATCTACGACAGCAACATGGTGCAAGATTTGCATGAAACTTTGAAGAGTAAAAGATTCAGCGAGGCCAAACAGAGAGTATCTTGGCAGTATAGCTACCACGTTTTGAGAGATAGTATGTTGAGTACAGTATCGCTGTGTAAGCCTCGGGAAAAAAGAAATCATCGCCCAGAACAATTAATTATATTGCTCAATAGTATCTGGCCATAGCTAACCAGTAGCCCGCGGAACTCGGCTCGAACGACCAAATCTTTTGGCGGAGAGAACAAACAACGGGTAGTCCTTCCAGCTCTTCTCACAACTAACTAGTCGTAGTCCAGGCTTCAGCACTGACAAAATCAATTATCCTCGTGGATCCTCTTTCCTGTAGTCAAACGTCTGTTCTCATGTTCCTCTTGCACATAATTCCTTCAAGGCGGCTTTGGTAGTAATCCCTCCCCAATACTATTCCTCCACCTTCTCTTTATTGTGATGTTAATGTGCGCGTATATGAGTAGTAGTAGTAGTAGTAGTATTAGTAGTAGTATATCATAAACCCCGCCCTGGGAACGATAATAAGCGATTAGGGTAAACTTGCCGTTGCCGCGGTAGGCCCATTCATTACTCTAGATATCTAATGATGACATATAAGTATGGTATAGATGTACACACTGAGATACTAGAGTAATAACCCACATGTTGCCTACTGTTGTATTTAACTCACTCCGCCTTTCTTGAAATCACATGCTAATATTTCGGTTGTTGATAAGGCGTGTATCCTTTACCGCCATGTATCATCAAGTATTGTGATAACTCGCCAGTACTACCTTGCCTTGACTTTACTTATAATAAAAAATAACGCTCCGGGGAAGTGGGCGTACGATGGCAGAGATAACTTAGTATCATTCTTGTTCGCAAATAAATTGAATCAGTACTACTACTACTACTACTACTACTACTAGTTACCAACTTGTCTTGGGGATCTTACCCTTGCACCTAACCTCATGCACACTATGACCTACAGTTTTCTTCCAACACACCCCACTATCATTAGCATGCTTTGGTTATATATTACCAATACCAACGAGCTATTTTTGCGCTATTTCGTGATGCATAGACAGTGTGAAGAGCTGGTTGGCTGGCTAATCTTACAGATAGAGTTACAAGGCTAGCGTATGCCCTGATGGAAATAATCTTGGCAACTCCAAGCACATATGCGCAGTTTAATGTTCGACTATAGTTCCCAAAGTGTTCGTTTCGACATGCCATTCTGACAAGTTTGCAAGTCGTTTTGTTCCGTGTCATGATGATGAAAGTGCTCTATGTGTTTAGTCCATAGAATAACAGCCAAGCCTAGGCGGTGAAATGAGGCGTCAAGGGAGTTTCATCTGTAAGAAAGAAAGGAAAAGAACTAATAACACTGCCTACAAATCTATCATCCTTACTATGTAGTACATGTATTGAAGCACAAATCGGCCAATAGAGAGGTCATTGTGGTACATAGATAACCCATGAGTTCATCTAAATCATTGTCTGATTTATAGTGCAAGCGAGCACTAAGTAAGTATATTGACACTATAGGTAATGATGGTAGTAGGTAGGTAGGTAAGTAGATAGATTCAGCTAGTACCTAAGCAGCCTAAAAATAAACCACAAAAAAAACATACTAGTGCCACGACTACTTAGCGCTGCTAGTAGTAGAGTTTGTGTATGCTATGTCAAGATGCCCTGTACTCCTCAAAGTTATAGCAGATAGATAGCAACGTAGTATGTATACTCTTGATAATTATGAGTCGGGCTTCTATTGTAAGGATAGTTCCGGCCAACAGTGACCGTAGCAATCAATGGCTTGCATGGACAAGATATGATCGTCCACTTATGGACCAAGCGGTATGTAAGCGAAGTTTCCGGTGCTCGGATTGTAATCACTGCGACATAGCTGTAATCTCGGCGGCCGAGTGCCTATAATCTCGTATCTCCGAGGTGAAATAAGTTCGGCAGTATGATACCAAACGTATATTTAGTAGCATGTCTGTGCGTTGGCTACGGTAGGATAAATATGTGGCAAGCATTGACATTCTGGGCGGTATCAAGGCAACAGATAATAGTAAATTCCAATATGATTTAACAATTCAAAGATTTCAGAGTACTCAATCAACCCTACCAGACAATTTAAGATATAGTAAGGGCCCATTTTCCATATCGATTAACTTGTTGCTCTTCTACCAGAAGTAATTAGTAAGCATATATGTGTAACAGTTTCCCTGGATGAATACTTTGCCCACGGTCAAGCTAAGCACATGAAATAGTAGGAAAGTTTAAATAAATCAAGAGTTTTATTAAATTTTTTTTTCATTTTAATCATTAATTTTGTATCCGTATAAGACTTGTACTTTATAAATACATTATAAACCGCTACTACTAGTAGTTACAACTAACATATCCTTTGTAGCAATTGTGACTTGACTAAGGACTTTGCCATCGTCCTTTTTTTGCAGCTCATCCAACATCTCATATACCCCTGGCCGCGCCTCGTACTTGGTACTTTGTGGGGTTTCATCGTTCAAAGGCAATGGTGCGTTTTCTTCCGCTACGAGTAGAAGCAATGCAGTAGAGATGACATTATTGCCATACATGGAGATTTCAGCTTCAGCCGAAAACGCGCTGACTTGATGTTCTTTGCGAAGTGCGCTTCTTAACTTCTGGCGAGTCTTTAGCTCAAACTGTGTCCAAGGGCGCTTCCAATAGCGACTGTCTAGAATACTTTGAACATCTGGCCTAGAGATATCGAGTCTAGGTACGTTATTCTCCTTCTTTAGCGAGCCGGTATCGCGAGCGATATTGGGTGCGCTGTTCGTGATACTGTTAAACAAGTCGACGATCTCTTTAGAGTCATTGCCAAGATATGAAATGACCTTCTTTGCTCGGGCGTAGATGTTCGGCAAAAGGCGTAACTGGTGGCTAACCTCCGCCGCGTTGCTTTGGTCGATACATATGGCGTCGATCCATAGCGACCTGGTGGAAAATTTGGTCCGTAGCTGATCTAGAGTATCGTATAGACTGTCCGAGACGCTTAGAGAATAATTGTTGATTAATATAGTAGAAGTAATTGGGTTCTGCGCAGCCCAGCAGTAGGATAGAGTGTAGTATTCATAGTGCTTTGGTGCGTCTGGCTCGAAATATACCGTTTGAAGGAGACATTGTATTCGGCTATTGTCAGGCTGGGCTGATTGAACAAAGCGTAGTAGTCGGATATTTGATTTTGACAATGCTTGGTACCGATAGCTAACCGCCATTTTTTGGAAGAGAAGTTAAGAAAAGGAAAAGAAATGTATAGATATTGAGGAGATGTTGGGTTGCCGAAAGCGAAGCTTTTATAACATATAAGTAATTAGACCGGCGAGGAACTATACTATAGACAACTCTAAATGGTTACATATCATGGCTATCAGGGCAAGGATTACGTTTTTCTGATCATATAATCTCAAATTGTATTTGTAACAAGCATATTCGTTAAGATATATGGTTTTACATAAGCGACTCTAAAGGGAGTGAAATTCCAATACTACAGACATATATATATATTAGATCCACTAAATTTTGATTGGCCTTCGCATAGATCGTCCTTTGTAGATACAACTAAATTTGTCATCTCACGATGATGGACCAACCGGCTGTACTCAAGATTGCAGTACTTGACGATTATCAAGGCTTCTCCAAGCAGGCCTTTGATTCGTTAGATACAGCGTTGTTTTCAGTATCATACTTTCCAGAAACACTGCCCTCATTCGGCCATGAGTCAACCAAGGAATCAGATCGTGCTGCTCTCGTATCCAGACTAATGCCTTTTGACGTTATCTGTAGGCACTCCTCCAAAAATTTTTTATGAATTGTGCAAGACGATATATACTCATATTAACCGACTAATGCGATGATTAGGTACCATGCGAGAGCGGACTCCATTTCCAGCGGAACTCGTTGCTCGGCTGCCTTCTCTTCGTCTGCTTCTCACCACATCTAGGCGTAATCTTGCCCTGCACTTGCCGGCATTTGCTGAACGAAACATTCCAGTTGCCGGTACAGTTCATCCGCCATCGGGGGGCTTACTGGGCCCCGATTCAACTACACAGCATACCGTCGGTCTCATTCTTGCCCTAGCCCGAGCTTTACCCGCTGCTCATGACTCACTTTCGGCTGGTTCTTGGCAGACAACTCGTACAGTTTCTACCGGGCTTCCTGGAAAGATTCTCGGTATAGTAGGCCTTGGACGGCTGGGGACTTCTGTTGCTCGGCTGATGTCAGTCGGGTTCGGCATGCAGGTTATTGCTTGGAGTCCCAACCTCACCCAAGAAGTTGCAGATATCCGCGCCGCTGAAGCTGGCTTGCCAGTCGAGACCTTATCCGGTTTGAAGACGATCAAAGCTGTCAGTCGCGAGGAATTGTTCAGTACATCGGATGTTGTGTCGATTCACATAGTTCTTTCTGAGCAGTCACGCGGAAGTATCACTTCTCAGCAACTCGACCTGATGAAGCCTACCGCTTTCTTAGTGAACACTTCTCGCGGACCTTTGGTAGATGAACATGATCTGCTAGTTGCTTTGAAACAGGGAAAGATAGCCGGTGCAGCGCTAGACGTCTTTGAACCAGAGCCGCTACCCCTAGATAGTGTGTGGCGTACCACTAGCTGGGGCCGGGATGGACGGAGCGAAGTCATCATCACTCCACATATGGGCTACGTTGATCGTGAGCTTCTAGAACATTGGTACGCACAGCAAGTGCAGAATCTTGTTGCTTGGGTTGAAAACAGAGAGCTGACTATGCGCCTAATTTAATTCCTCGCTTAGTTTTGAATTCCTACTGGTTGGTTGGTTGGCTGGCTGGCTGGCTGGCTATGCGTGTTTGGTATTTTCAATTTGAACCACTACTACTAAAGTATTGAATGTTGTTGGTGCTAAATCTGGCTTTCAAGATTCATATTCTATATTATACCATGTTTCCAGCAGCACGTGCCCTCCTTGCATCCTTCCGCCGCTGGGCAATTCTTCGGCGCTCTTCCTCGGCCTGGATACCTGTCATAACCTCGGATCTAATATTCGTCCACTCACGATCTTGCATGAATAGCGTCAAAAGGCCCCCCACCAAAGCACATGCAAATAGAACCACCATAGAATGTTGAAGTGAGTTCTGTTTGACGCGCTTTACAACATCTGTGTCTTTGTAATCATACAGTATGACCCCGATCTGCTGCCACCGCTCCTGAATCGTTCCCATTCGATCGAACACAAGATTGGTGCCATTTTGAGCATTTAGTTCGTTGATGATTTGATCACCGGCACGGAACTGTTCAATTCCTTGGATCATGAATAGGACCGTGGTGCCTAAAGCAGTGGCAAAATGCTGCACCATGGATGTCATAGCAATGGCTCCGCTGTAGTATTGTGCCGATACATTAGCCTGGATCGCGGCTTTTCCAGGCGGAAGCACAGCACCACTTCCGATACCGAAGATGACCAGGATGACAATAAGCTGGGCGCGCTGGTCGTTTATTGGGTTGACGTTGATTAGAACGCCTGTTCCTACCATTAATAGAATGTTGGCAATACGCGTTGTAAGTAGATACTTTCCCATCTTTGCAAGCACGGCAGTGGAAGCTAATGTGCTAAGGTCCATAGCTAGATAGAATGGGAGAGAGTAATACGCAGCAGAAGTCACCTCTAGTTGCCAGAATACAACAACCAGATAAGGCCATGTATACACGCCGACTGACGAAGGAATGTGCTGGAAGAAAGCCGAGGATATGGCCGAAGTCACATTTCTATTAGCAAAGATGTGAAGTGGCATGAGAGGGTACTCGACATAATACAGTTCAACGACCAGAAAGCCAATCAGAGTGATCCCACTACCAACTAACAATCCAACGATGTAGGCCGAGTTCCATTCTTGGAACAAACCAGCACTAGACAAGGCAAGAAAGAACATGAACAAACTGGCAGATAAGAAGAGCGTACCGACAAGATCAAGTGAGCGTACGATATCATTGAATGTTGCCTTACTATGCGGCAGCTTGATACTAAACCAGGTCAAAATGAAGCAAATGAAGGAACAGGGCACTACAAACCAAGTAACGCGTTAGCCACACCCACTTCTCATGTGGCGATACTATTTTGCAGATGAAAGAGAACAGTTTTATGACAAAGAGAGTTAGATGTAGTGTTCGTTAGCTCCTTACTTACTGTTTATATAAAACCCTAGACTGCGAGTGCTACTATAATCATTTATATAGCCTACAACCAAAAACAGTCCCAGACCAATCACCACGCTGATGACAGAAGTGGCAACCTTTGCTTTCATTGCGTCTCTATATATACACACGACTGGTATTAGCAATGTTTACAGTTTGATACGTGTATTTGAATATAGCGACTTACTGAGGTGATAAAGTACTGGAGGTGATTCCAGAAACTAGTACAGCGGCACCAGGAAGCCCGCAGCCACTCAAGACACGGCCAACTAAGAATAGTAAATTTGATTTGCTAAAACTGAGTATGAGATTGCCTATGAACAGGAAGACCAGTGTTACTAGAAGCATGATTCTGAATCCCCAAAGGTCACCAGCCTTGGACCAGATATTGACAGTGATTGTGCCGGCCACATTGAATGGCACAATTGTCCAGATGACGATACGTTGAGATGTTAAGTTTATGTTTTCAGCGTGTGTCAAGTATATTGCCATCATGAGCATCTCAATTTCATACAGTGTCATTACCAACTAGCCAGACGATTAGCAGTAGCCTAACATTAAGTAGCATGTATATATATATATATATATATATAGATATAAACTCACCGAAAGGGTTATGAGGACCCAAAAGCGGCGTCGCGGGGACATTTCAGGCATTCCGTTTATCTTGCCGTCGGCCTCGCTGATTGGTTCTGGCTCTGGTGGAATTTCGATCATGGAAGAAAGGGTCGACGAGATCGAAGAGCGGACGTCATCGTTGCCATTGTTTTCTTCATCTTCGATATCGATGATATGGGGGTGGGTTGAAATTTGTATATTTCGATAGCGGTCTTGCTTTCTGTCCTCAGAATGATGTTGTTCTATAGTTGTATGTTCCATTTTGTAATCTTTTCTAGACAGAAGCTGCTCTTCAGCGAAGATGATCGCGCTGTTGTCTTTAACGAAACTGGCTAGGAGTTATCGATAAGTCTTCAAGATTTGGACTTTGATACTAATAATAGAAAATTTGAAAGAGGTGAGAAGAAGAGCATTATGGCTAAAGCTAAAAACCGTCTGCAGCTTGATCCCTCAGTTCAATGATATGGAATATACGATTAAACTGTTCCATCTTCAACGAGAAAGTGTCACAGGTCTATTTGCGGTAAATATCGCCAATCGAGAGTTGAAAATATACATGCGTAACTGAGAACATGCGGCATAGATTATAACATAATGATTTACCGTGTATAGATCAGCGTGTGCAATACCGGATCAAGCAACTGAGTGTACATCAGGCTGTGGGCTGGATGGACTCAGCATCATTGACTGACTGCTGTGGCACACCCTCACGTCGAAGCTGAGACGCAAACTCGGACCTCTGAGCAGCACGCCATAGATAATACCACATGACAGCAAACACCCAGATACCACTACACAATGATTAGCTCTTGCAATCACATATCGCAGCAGCTTTGGTGCTGTCCTATATAACTTACGGCATAGCTGCCCGCAGTCCTGCCATAGCCGTCGTGGCACGAAGCCCACTGATGCATTCGTGGGGGCGATCTTCGGTTGACGCCGCGCACAGGTTGTATTGGCGGCACCAGGCAACTCGTTGGAACGTGTATATGGAGGATAGTAAGGAACTGGTAGCGATGATTCCAAGCCAACTAAGAAGCCATTCATAACGATATTTCTGAGCCCATGGGCTGTTGCTAACGGATATAATGACGCCGGCCGAGTATACTGCCTCAATGCCCGTAGTGATGGCGACGAGAAAGGCGGAACTGGAGGAAGCGACGGCCAAGATGGCGATATTAGTAGCAGAGCTAAGTTAAAGGGTGTAATCGACGACTACTGTATTGTAGGCTTGCTTACCTGCGCAAAAGAGTTGACCGGCCCTCATCGCTGTTAATGGCGATGGTGGCTATCGAGAAAGCAAACAAAAGGCAGCCACCCATAGCAGTCATGATCCAAGGACACCGGAAGCCGGGAATCCAGATCTTGACTCTGCCATCGTCCAACCGCTGGATCCATGGACCTTGGCGCAGTGCGGGCGTCCTCGGAGGGTGTTCGGGTTGGACAACCGGGGGCTGATCTTGCCGAGAGATGCTGCGAGAGACTGGGGTGGAAGCTTCGCCGTCGGGGCTATTGGCAATAGCAGGTGTTATAGAGACCGCTAAAGGCTGTATGGCGACGCGGGTATGGGCCGTAGGTTGCAGCAGGGAGGAGGAGTTCATGGCGGCGAAACCGAGGGGAAAGACGGATAAGATTGAAGAGGAGAGTTCTCTTCGCTAGCAGGATGAAAGATGGCCTCTTCTTCCGGCGGCAAGCTTATTCGCCTATCGTGTTTCCGGGATAAGCTGTGAAGAATAAGATGCAATGCGGCGTTTAAGGACTTGGAATCGATGGCGTATGCAGCCAGCGGCTGTGAAACAAACCAAAGCTCCCAGGTTGGTTGGTGGTCAGTACATAACCGCCGCGGCTGCTTTCAGGCCGGGTTTAGTCGTCTTTTCTCGCTGATAACTAGTGCGAAATACTCAAACTCAATGTATAGGCGCGCCTGAACTTGCTTAGGATCTGGTTGGCTAATTAGTTTTCTTCGGTGGCTGGAGAGAATTAACCAACGCCGAGAGTGAGAACAGGCTCTTCTTTACTTTGGTCGCGACAGTAAGTACAAAAGTACTCTGAACCATATTAGTAATAGTCTTTTCTGAGAGCTATATTCAAGTGCTTCTTGTCACTATCGCTATCACTATCATAATCGAATGCTACTATGACGACGAACTGTTGCGTGATAAGGATAATCTTGCCGTTCATCATTGCACGTATGTAAATTTACTTTTTTTTTTTCTTTTTCTTTGCAAAATGTGAGGTGGCGATGTCGGCCCAAACGGGATACAGAAATCCGTCCTAAACCTGACCCTGCAAGAAGCTTTGGGCAGTACTCAATGAGTTAGTTGTTTTGCGCTTATACGAATACTAGATGTCAGGGTCAACCTGTCAACCATCCCCGCTACGACCAGTTTTGAGCCAACTTACTGGCATTATTCGGTAGGCTAGGGCATCGATAATAAGTAAGTCCCGATTCCTATTTGGCATTCTAGCGGCTGGTGGATCGGGGCTTGTTTTGGTGTTTTCTTGGTTTCTGTTTGTTTTGGCTTCGTGTTTTATTCTTTTCTTTTTTTTTTCTTTTTTTGCATTGTGTTACGAACCTTAGATGCGAGCTCAACATAACTTTGAAGATCACTTTACTGTGGTTTTCGTTTCTCTGGGTTATGGATATATAATCGAGCTTCTGCTCTAAGGGGGAAGCCTTAGCAAAAGGCTTCAAAGCTCTGTCCAGTGATCAAGCTGGCGTCATTTAATTGCTTAGTAATGTAGGTAGACGTTAAATACACACACACACACACACACAGAGACGTATATACAACCCTAATCAAAAAGAAGACTCATAAAGAAATGTGCGCGACCTTTCAGAAAGTATAACCCTTGCTACAACCCTTAATGTTCCGTGACTTAATTAAATCCGCCTTGATAGCTCGAACGGAATATGCCATTGAACACACTCAGTCCCCCCTTCCCTTTTTTCATATCTTGCTTCCTGCCATGCGGGTCGTGCCACTTGCATGCAGGCATGTTCCGTTTCTGTACAATAGCATTACTAAAGCAGGCTTTGTCTTTTGCTGTTGACTGTGACGTGTGTTCCCAAAAATCAGTATCGTGATATACTCAAGAAGCAACTAGATATATGGTACGGACGGGTAAACCAAGTTCCAAGTCTTTTTGTGACCTTTGCTATACATAGTATGTAGCAGATTGAAAAGATGGCTTACTCTCTTTCAAACAGGCACAGCTACTCTGAATGCAGCACTCCTGCTCGTTCTCCCAAACAGAGTAATTTTTAGACGGATATCGGATGTGGCCAGGACGGGCCTAGTTCGCTCTGACGTAGGTAGAAGGTTGGCTGGCCCTTTAGGCGGGGCGGACTGTAAATGCGGTCAGATGAAGTTCCTGGTTGGCGCAGGTGTAGGGTTGAGCGCCCCCCCCCCCCGGGAAACTCCATGATCTAAGGTGGCCAATGGGGCAAGAAAGATTGAACAGACAGCAATCTACAATTTCATGTCGATTATGATATCGCCTACCACTTGTCAATTGCGCATAAGTTTATATCAGTCCCAAAAGAATGCGGCACATTGAGAAATGCCAGTGATCTGTGTTTCCGATAAGGGCATTCGTCCGCCATTCGTGATCTCTGCAACCACGTCGTCTTAAACCATAAGGCGAGTCAGCCCCGTCAAGCTCTTAGTCATGCTGGGTGAGTTGTCCGCCGCTCGACAGTTAGCGCCTTACGATGCATCCTATTGTCGCTGCTAGCACCATTGCTGCCCTTGGAAGGATCGTCGCTTCATGCCGCCCTCGGTTGCCTATGGAACAAATTTTCTTTTTCTTCTACAATTACCAGCTCTGAGTATAACAATCTCAATCTTTCTGTTGACTTCTTAGCTTGAATAGAAAGAGAACTTTTGAGTAGGGAGGAAGTATAACAGGAAGGAAATACATATCCTCGCGGCGCAACGGAGTTAGCTTGGTTGGCGTCAACTGGAGCGAAGCTGGCTTGGTGATGGCGCTTGATTACTTGCTATCTTCGTTCCCATCCGTCGCAATCATTCCACACCCAAGTCTATAGCGCATGCCTGTTAGTTATGCCTATAAGACGCATGCTCGCATGCTAATTGACACCGATCATACATTGCCCATCGCCCGATAGCCTAGTACATACAGTAGAGTACTGTAGTTCCGGTTTCAGTGCCATACCATACATTTATTATAGAGGACTGTGTCTAGGATCCAACAAGACTCCCAGGCTAGGCTTCCAGAAACTCTGTACTGTTTCCTGGTTCCATCCATCACTTAAGCGACGAACTGCTCATCTTACCACTCCATTGATTTGATTCGCTTTCTGGTAGAACGAAGCCTATGGCTTTATCATAGTATAGCATTCAAGCTCCCTTGACTAGACTGGCGAATCCTGATCACCGCTATTGTTGCTGCTGCTATTGCTGCTACGTTGTTGTTCTCGACTTTGTCCTATTGTGGTGCTTGATTCGTCACATTGATATACGCCTTTCTTGCTATCAGCAACCATTCTAACAACAGACGGCTGTTCCGGATTCTCGGGTCGATCCTCGGTCCAGATTCTGTTTCCCGTCAACGGCAAACCGTCCCTTCGATAGATTCTACCTACAAACACTACACAGACCTCTCTACATCAAACCTCTCTACATCGACTTATTAAACATAACCAAACACATCCATCCTGCCCTCGATCATCATAGTTCCTGGCTATAGAATCTTTGCTAAATTACCCTCAGTACTACTAGTACTACATTTCACGCTTTGCGGCAGCCGTCATTAAAACATCTTGATTCTACCAAACATCACGGCGGTATTGAGGTTTGGCTGAATCTGCCTAGCAACCATCTTCTTAGTTGCTGTATAAATTTTGTCTTCGACATCAACCACTATAGCTTGCAACCACAACCGTTCCAACTTCTTTTACTTTAAACCTTCAACTGTTTTATCTCTCCCCACCAATGTCTGGGATTCCAATCAAAAGGGCGGCCGGAGACACATTCCCAACAAGCCATCTTCCATCTCCATCTGATCAACCCTCGGTAGTCCTACAATCTGCTTCTACTGACACCAGTGCCCACCACACTATCCAACCCCAACATGATACCATAGAGTCACAAGCACCTGTGCCAAAGAAGGCTAAATCTACCAATGAGTTCTCTAATGCCGTCAAGAACAAGCTACAGTCCTCTACTCGTACAGGCCAAGCATGTGATCGCTGCAAGGTATGTATGTATATAAATATATCTATCATCATCACATGCACACATTTTCAACCTCTTCATTCCCATAGGCTCTTTGCGGTCTACCAACCCCTCCGCCATACTTGCTAATGCAATAGCTGCATTTGATTTTGAATATCCAACATGCTGACTTCTATCTTGCGTTTTTTTTTTCTTTTTTTGGCTCTTAGGTACGCAAAATTCGGTGTGATGCATTGCCTGATGGCTGTTCTCACTGCATGGTTCTAAAAGTGCCTTGTTATGTTACCGACCGCGTCACTGGACGAACCGAACGCCGTGGATACCTGAAAGAGCTAGAGAGCCATGCTGATGCTCTACGAACTCGTATCCGAGACCTCGAGGGTCTTTTAGCTGCCCATGGCATAGAAGTCTTTCCATGGAACCGACCAGCTATCACCAACGCACCGGCTACCAACGATGTCGGCGAAAACAACCATCAAGCGCCTGTGACAGATTATCCTTTGCGCCCTAGCTTGGAGGAAGATTGGTCACAGGTCGGCTCTCTGTGGGTGCGTAGCACTAGTGGAAAACCTGTCATCAACAGCCATACAAGTCCACGGCCCAACCCGTCTAGCTTGCCGCTACAAAGGGCACATCATTCGGCTACACCTCCTTCTCGAACCACCCGCCAATCAAGTACACCATCATCACTGGCTTCGCTAAACTACTTTCCTGGCCATCTCAAAGTCGACGACGTAGGATACGTTGGTGCCAGCATGGATCATGCGCCACTCAGTTCCGTCTCCGGTACGAAACTGTATATCATGGGCACCGTCATAGACACCGGAACCTTCAGCATCCCCGATTTCGAAGAAGGAGCTTACGATCACGGAGTCTTCACGCCTCGCTACAACAAATCTGTCCAGGCACTGCTACAGTCCATGATGAACCGGAATCCGCCATTACCAAACATTGGCCTTCCTCCTCGAGAAGAGGCCTTCACATACGCACGATGGTACTTCCTCATGCTCGAAAAGTTCTTACCATTGCTCCATGAGCCAAGCTACCTCAAAATGCTAGCACGTATTTACGATGATAAGGCCTATATACCGACAGCATCAGAAGCTGTCCTTGTGCACATGGTATATGCCACCATGCTCTTTCACTATGGCACACGCAACCCGAATACACCCGAAGACAAGGCAAAATACAATGATTTGAGCAATAAGCACTACCATTATGCCCTCAGCCGCTTCTATGAGCTGCTTTGCGAAAGATCCATTCAAGCTTGTCAAGCCATGACGTTACTAGCTATACACGCCCGCAATTTTCCCAAGCCGCACGCCGCCATAATTCTCGCCACCCAGGCCCTTGGGAGAGCTTGGTCACTAAATTTACACCGCAGGTCAGACCCTTCTCGTTACAACAAGGTCGATCTTGAAATACGCAAGCGCCTGTGGTGGGTTATCTTGGTACTTAACGTTACTATGCAGGGTAGTATGGGCCGGCCCATGCCTGTCACAAATCGAGACTACGATGCAGAGCTTCCGAACCCTCTTCGGGATGAAACAATAAGTAGTAGTACTGGCCTTGACGTTTCCAAGAACATCGACTACCCCCATTGGGTTGGCATCGCTACTTTTAGTCTAACGCCGCTTTATATTGACCTCTATTCACATCTATACAGCGTCAAACGAGATCCAAGAGTTTACCCTATAGCTGTTGCTGAGCTAGAAGCCCGTCTTCAAGCGTGGAAGAGCTCGCTTCCTTCTCGCCTCGTTATAGACCCCTGCCCTATCAATATGCTTCCACAAAATGAAGACCCAATCACCATCTTGTATATCCAAGAGCTTGAAATCAAGTTCCGGTTTTGCTTACGCCATCCAAACATATCTATGACTCGAGATCGTCGACTCGCCGCAGAGAACGTTCGCATATGCGAAGGTCTATCTGATAAGATGCTTATTGTCGTAATGAATCTGCTTGAACTCAAGTCTCTCGACACCACTTGGGCGCTCATTTCCCTTTATGGCGCATTTATGTTTACGAAACTCGCAGCCCACTGGCAACGAAGACACAACGCTACTGTAGAGACCATATCACAATTACGTGTAACTCTAGATAATTGGCTGGCGGTAATCACAGACGCTGGAGGTTCATTAGGCAAGTATACAGACTATGAAACATTCACTCATATAATATGTAGGTATAGGATTCACTAACATGACTTATAGGTGCTGGCCATCATACTGTTGGCAAGATGAGAGACATTGTCAATCGAACACTTGCCCAAATCGAGCTAGATTCAAAGTCTTCATATCGCAGAGCGCATCCAGATCTTACACGAGTTTCCGACCCGCAGGCTCTAAAGACTGACATGTCGTTCCTACAGTCCTTCCCACGCAACGATCAGCCAAGCTCCCACCTATTTCCCTTTGGCTATGATCCATCTATAACTGCGGTTACCTCTGCCGCCCTTGCCGCCCGAAATCAAGCCACAACTACGTCTATGTTCTATAGACCCGATGACGATCATTTCGATCACGACGTCGATGAACACGAGGAAGAGTCGCAGTTTGGCTTTCCCTCATCACAGGTTTTGCTTCCACCTTATCCTCCACCCGGATATCCAGCAGGAGATGGCGGAGACGATGATGAGGCCTGGCCTTCTTCGTCCGGTGGAGATGTACAAAACCCTTGGAGAGAATGGGCTAGCGCAGTTATAGACAACATCGATACCCGCGGACGGTATAGTGTTAGTGCTCTCTTGGACAACGATACTGTTGATACCACCACTTATGATGCGTCCAGCTATCATCCCCCTACAACTCAAAGTATGCTAGTCCCTACTCATCCAAATCCCAACACGCAGTGGCCATTGCTAGCTTTTCGTAGCCCCCTGGTTCAATCACAGTCACCATCATCTCAAAACGTCAGTCATGGCAAATCACGAAGTTGGAATGACAACTTTGATCCGCAAAACCATTAGCCAACAACTTGAAGGTATCGCTCGCTGTAGCTAAAGACGCATTCCATATTATTATAAAGTTCACTATGAAAAGAATTCTAGCAAACATCCCGTCACATTACATATTACCTTAAAACAAACACTCTACGTCTATTTATACTCATACATATCTTTTTCTCTTAGCTTGGAACACCCCCCCACCTCCCCCCCTTCCCACAAATCTAAATGCTTTTATAGCATGTCTTCAATACGTTTAGCTTATCTTTAATCATCATCCAAGGCGTATTTATGGTACATACTATGTTGCTAGCTTTGGTGTTTCACATATAGCGGATGAAAGATAACCTTAACAGTAATAATGTCACCAACAGAAAAACTCATAATAAACGTTGTGAATTGTGTATATATAGCATTTCTTTTACCGCCAACTGGATAGAGACATTCGAGACCCATCTCTACGGGGTCTCGTGGCTGCTGCAGTCAAGGTTGGGCCGGCACGCGGGGCGGGAGCAGATACTGGCTGCCCAGCTAAACCGCCGATAGTGACTCGTCGACTACCTCCACCAAGAGACACTCGACTCGTACTATTCCTCCCAGGCGATGAGCCGATGTTCATGCGTCGAGCTTGGCCTGATGTGAGCGTGCGATCCCCAGGCTGTGATGATGGGGGGGAACATGTTAAAGGTAGTGGACGACCACCGGATGAACTTCTACGGCGAGATACGCCATTTAGACCGGCGGCTGTCATGCTGCTAGTCCGGCGGCTAGAGCCTGGCAGATTGCTATTACCATGCTCGGAAATAGACGAAAGGGCGGATACAGATGAGGTTCGACGACCACCCGGCATGATAGGGCCGTTACCAACGCCGAGACTCCCACTGAATCCCAGAGACATACGACGACCGCCGGCTTGTTTTGCCTTCTTAGCCTGAATTGCGGAACGGATCTTTCGAGGGGACAAACTGCCTTCATTATCAGAGCCTGAGCCAGAACCACCAGATGCTTTATGAGACGATAAAGGGTTATGAGATGGACAGGATTCAGAGGAAAGGGAAAAGGGGTTAGAAGAACGGGAATGAGAGGCCGACGAAGTGTCGTTGACACTGACACTCACACCAAAGGAAGAAGATGACGCGTGGGACGACGCGGAGGGCTTGTTTTCGTCAGATCCAGGCTTGACACTACCGCTATTGGAGGTATAAGTACGCGGACTTGATACACGAGGTATAGATGATGGCGATCCGATGTTGTTCATGTTAATTATTGTACGTAGTGCATCGGGAGAAGATGATACAGGGATTCCCGATCCAGCTGATATCGATGGTCGGCCAGTTTTGGATAAGAAACCAGCGGCGAAGCGATTGTTGGGGCGCGAGATTGATGCAGTCGAAACGTCGCATGACATGATGCTCATATTTCCTTCTTCATTATCATCCGCCTGCTGTAGATATGATGGTAACATGGGCGGCGGAGGCATAGGTTTGTCTAGGTCAGCATCGAGCGTGGAAGAATCATTGAGGCTAGAGGCCGTGGTCGAGTGTACTAGTTTAGAACTAGGAGATCCGTGAATCTGCATAATTTGCTGAGATAGGTCTTGCTGTACAGTAGGATCACGAGGAGATGCCGAGAAGCGTGGCGGTGTATTAGCAAAATCTGCCAGAGTTCCCGTGCCGGATTCATCGTCATCTCTCCAGCGGACATTACGCTTTAGATTCGAGGGAGGTCGTGCCATACTTAAGCGCTTAGCAGGTGTGAAGGAAACGCTGACACGAGAGCCTAGGCCGGCTTTGCGGCGTCGCGGTGAGTTTTTCAAGGGTGGGCTAACCGAGGCAGAGAACGTGCCAGCTGCGAGGTTGCTTTGGCTGAAGCCGAAGCCGAAGCTAGAATGGGAGCCGGGGACGGGGACTTCGACACTGGCATTGGAAGTCTCGACGAGCTGGACCGCCGGGCCACCTGACGAATTGGAGTTTCCGGAGAAAGCAAAGCCGCCGTTTTGGCCCGAGGAAGAGGAGAAGGTGTGGATGTGACTTTGACCATAAGAGATCCCATTGACTTGGCTTTGGTGAGGCCCTTGACTGGAGTGCGCTTGACTGGTGTTGCTACTGGTGTTGCTGCCGGTGTAACTGCCACCGCTTTGGCCTTGACCTTGGCCTTGGCCTTGGCCTTGGGAGTAACCACTTTGCGAACTGACTGAGGCTGAGAAGTTTGTCGAGTTTCCAATCCCGAACGACGCCCGGGTGAGGGCAAGCCTAGAGACCGGAGCCCGATTAGAGGTGGTGGAGTTCCCAAAGCCGAAAGAATCACGGGCGCTTTTTCGCCGCCGCGGAGTGCCTCCTCCTCCTCCACCTCCGGCGCCGCGCTTTGCAAGGCCAAAATGAGGATGTGCATGTGACAGAGACCCAGAAGGATCGAAACCGCTCAGTGAGCCGTCAGGCTTCACCACGTGAGAGACAGCTTTGTGCCCAGCCTCTAGCAGACGGTTGATGATTTGTTTAGCTTTGGCAACTGCATCTTCTTCGCTCATCCCCATAGTATCGTTCAGAGCCATCAGCATCTCCAGTTGCGCTGCTAATAGTACCTGCATCATAGCGGCGTCGCCTAATTTCTCTTGTTCGACAACCTCACGGTACATGTGTGCCTGGAATTCAATCTTGAGCACTTCAACTTCTTGGCGGAGGCGGTTGATTTCTGATCCATCGGCACTCTTTTCGGGCAGTTGTTTAATACTGTGGCTCAAGGCAGTCTCCATTGCACGTTCCCAGTGAGACTTATCAATCTTTTGATGCAATACATGTCGGCTATTTTCAAGCTCTATCATTATACCTTCGGCTGTCTTGCGAACTGCGGCAAGACTTTCCGGTATCGAAGGTCTTTCATCCATGTCGTTGTTGAGATGAGCAGCAGCAGCACTCTCGAAGGCATCGATCCAAGCACCCAAAAGAGATATCCGACGTTCAAAGGCCTTCAACCGCCGCATGTTGTTAATCTTTTCTTGTCGTTCAGGCCCTGAGTTTTCGTATGCGGAACGAATGCGCATGATTCCTTCTTTGCAGGCCGCATCTCTCTTTTCAGCTTGCTTTTTGAATTTGTTGAAAAAGGTCTTCTCGGCATCCTTTTGTTGTGCCTTTAACTCATTAATGAGGGCAATTTGCTCATCGATTTTGACTAAGAAATCCTTAACGTGACGATTAACATTGAAAACGTTGCGAGTGACTTTGGTCTGGATATTCTTGGCGCGGTTAGCGTAGCGTAGAGTGTTCTGAGTCTCATCAAAGTGTGCACTACTCGGTGATACACACACTATCATAACTGTCTTGCAGTTTCCCCCCAGTGAGAATTTCAGTAGACGAGTCAACTTTGAATTTCTGTAGGGAACATGGTTGTGTTTCCGTGGGTCACATAGAGCATTAATGCAAGACCCTAAAGCGAGCAGAGACTTGTTGATGTTGGCACCCTCGATCAAACGTTCACCGCGGTTTTGAGTGGCACTTGCCCGTTCTGATCCAGCTAGATCAATGATGCTGAGGGTAGCCATCGTGTGCGGCTCGTTAACAGCGGCATTGCGATCTTTCTGGGCAATGTTTATCTGAAGAACAGCATGTGAACGAGATGATACAGCATTGGCTAGTGTAGGCGAGACAGTGCGATATTCATTACCACGTACGATCATGTCCATGACTTCTTGCACGTTCTTCGGGTGGTAACTTGTCAAGCCAGCAACAGTGACAGCTTGGTTAGAATCCTCGCGCAACATGAGCCCCTGCTTACTACCACCCGATACAAGAAGATCACGAATCGTCTCATTGTAGATCTCGAGATAACTCAAAGAAATATCGGTATGTTTTTCCTGGCTATTCTCATCAATCTTCTCAAAGAGCTCTTGCATAGTCAGGAAGATTATTCCAGGTTGTTGTGGTGTTCCAGTGATCGTGTGTGTCTTTCCGCATCCCGTTGCACCGTAGGCGAATACAGTAGCGTTGTATCCATCTAACACGCTATCGATCAATTTTTTCGTTGTGGCTTCGTAAACGTCTGTCTGTGTAGCATTGTCGTCAAAGATGCGGTCGAAGGCGAACACTTGATCCTTAGTCTTCTTCCCATTTGGGACAACACTGCGAGAGAACTTGTGAACGGGGCTATCTTCCGGTGGGTCAAATACTCTATATGATATTGGAATTATCAATTCATTAGCGGGTAATCTTGGCCCAGAAGCTATGTCAATCCAGTATCAACATGGTCGGCAGGGAGATCTAGCATCTAGACACAAGCACCGATTCGAATATGACCGACTAGCAGACATTTGATGTGTACAAGGCTTATGACAGTTGTATTAAAACTTACAGGCATCGATCATCAATAACCTTGATCACACTACGGAGACCTCTTGTGTTGAGCTTCGGCGCAGCTACACCCGCTAAGGAGCCATCGCCCAAAAACAAAGTCGACTCCTCTGCTCTCGTCATCTGTGCTGCCTCTCTAATAGTGAAAGGGCGTACTCTCACTAGCACATGAAAGTATCAGCAGTTCTGTACTTGCTCATTGAGGAGGGAGGTTATGTATAACGTACCTGCAACAGTGATAGACGAGGCTGCTGGATCTATTATTGTAGACATGCTGAACTACTATATGAACAAGGCTTTCGAGCGGACTGGATGTACGACAGTTCGTTGACGACTGTCTTTAGACGGATAGAGATTGGGTTGTTTCAACTTTTCCCCCAAGGCGATAACAGCCAATTATTATTAGTCACGCCGTGGGTTGTAATCGTAGAGTGAAATGTCGATTCCAGATGATAGCGCAACAGGCTACCTTGGAATGGTAACCTAGGAGAGTTATTTTCAAACGAGCAAGAGAGGAAGTCTGACGAGGTAGGCAAGGGTGCGGAAAACCTGATTGATCGGGTAATTCTGTCGAGTTTTAGCGGTATTGATACAGTAAGTAGTAGCTTTAGAATAGTGCAGTGAAGTAGATTGCCGGTATCAAGATACTTCCAAAAAAAATTAACAAGTTGAAGTATGTTCCGAGGGGTTTAGGTCTGATGGTTTGATAGATGATGGTCAGTTAATGGTAGAATAGGCGTAGGCATATAGTGATTCAAGTAGGGCGTTATGTTCAAAGGAAAAAGCTAGTCTAGTGTTGATGATGTGCTGATGAGGAGGAGGAAGCTGGTGGTTGAGATTGCTCGTTCAGGGCTCCTTCTTTAGACGCAGTAAGAGCACACAAACTACTTGAATAGACAAGGCGAATAGCTAATAAATAGTTCTCCCCTGAATTGACAACAAATGGCGCTTGTTTCTGTAAACAAGCACAATCGACTAACTAGGTTGGCTGCAGGAGCTCCATGCGGGAAAGGAGAGTATTGCCCGCTTAGGTAAAGCAACATCGAACTTTATGCATTATCCACAGGAGGAAGGGGGGACTAAAATAGGTATCGTCGAAGTATAGGGTTCATGTTCAAGGGTCTTCTTATCCTTACCTCGAATAGCTACTGGTAGCTAAATTACCTGACTAGGTGCTTGTCTCGAATATTTGAATATTCTTGAGCTGGTTGCGTGTACTATCGAGAATGCAGCCGAGCGGATATTAGGATGATAGCATTCAAATGCATCAGGCAAAAAGAGAAGTCTTGAGTCAAGATTTTAATGCTGATTACAGTAAAATAGACAATAGAGTTCTCTAACTACCGGTAAGTCATACAGCGTGATTTCGACCTGCAAGCCCAGATTGAATATAAATTGAAAAAGATGAAAACAAAGCATCAAACAACATAAACACAGCCAAGCTAGAACCGCTATTTAATTGGTGCATGTGCAAGTAAGCATCTATTCTTTCAGGCCAAAAAAAAAATTGGCACTTGTTGATCAGTTGTCAATTAACAGGTCATGTGGTTGTTGGCTAGACAACGGAGATTATGCCCCCACTTTAGTAGCTATTATGTAGTTACAGTATAACTTCAGTCCATATACTGCAATGTTACATCTTAGAACAGGTATGCTGATAATACATTAATGATTGTTATTGTTTAGATTGAAACTAAAAATTACATCTTATTCTTACAAAGGACTTTACAGCAGATAGTAGTATGAACGATACGAGGACTGTCAAGAAAAAGGAGGGAACGACGGCCTCATTCAAACTTCGGAAGTCTGTTCCAATACTACACCTCCTGATTGTATGGCACCTATGTGACTACAGTTAGTGCGGTATTGTGCGAAAAACCGTACACAGTAATATACATCTCTCGTGATGTTGCGAAGTTTCACAAGAGTTGACGACGAAATCGTCGTTGGTGGGTAAGAGTCTCATTTGTTACCCGGTTGCTCTCGACTCTGTCCTGGGACAAACATGCCAGAGAATGAGCCTATCATGTTGTTCATGGCCTCCTGCTGTTGCTTTTCCATGGCCTCCTTCTGTTCCTTAAGATATTTCTCGCCGTTGGTGCTGAGATCATTTTCTAACATTTGATAGTAGCGTTGGCCACGTTCACGGGCAATGTCGTGAAGCATCTTCCCCTGAGCGAAAGCCTCCGCTGGGTTAATGTCGTCAGGGCGGCCGACAACACTTCCAGCACTCTTGAGACCCAGAAGGTTTCCAACGAAGTTGCTTACGGAACTGCTCTTCTTAGGTTTACGCAAGGCCAATTGTCGTTCAAACTCGGCGCGGGCGATAGCTTCACGGCGAGAGAACTCAGTTGGCACATCTTTACCCTCGAAAGACTTGATAACCTTGCGGACATCGTTAGTTTGCATAGTTGCAAGATATTCGAGAAATGGGACAAGGTCAACTAGGCTTGTATCACGAGGGTCACCATTCCACTTTGGTAGAATGATAGCATTTTCGGGCTGTTTCCGAAGACGACTAGCGTTGGTATCGATCATGATGACCTTGGATAAATCGCGGTTTAGATAAGATAAGTCCTATGTAGTCAACCGTGATTAGTAAAGCAAAATTGAGGAAGATGACAGTTCTAGAAGTTTCAGAAAGGCGAATGGGAGGAGGGGTATACTTTGACGATTTCTCCATCTTCATATTTGGTCGCTTCGCGAAATAAGGGAAACATTATGAACTGGAAGGGATCCAACTTCTGAACGATAGGAAGAGCGTTGATAGAAGGGACAGAAGTGAATAAAACGAGCTCATAGTACTGGCTAAGATATCTGATGAAGTAGTCGATACCAGGCCTCTTGGCAATGGCCCATCCACGTTGACGATCCCAAGAACTATGCACAAGCATGTCCTCGAGAGATATACACAGAGTGTATGGCTTCTGTAGTGATGGGTCTAACACTGGCAGAAGCTTTTCGAAAGCCGGCTCTCGGTAGTATGTGACAGTTTCGGTCATGCGCGCACGCACCCGATCCCACCACAGGCCGATACCCCAGCCGTTAGCTACGCCGGGATGTTGGGCAGCTTCTTCTGGTGAGTCCCAGTTGCGGCCCATGTAGCCGGCACCCGCAATACTAGCCAGTAATACGAGCAAGAGTGAGTAATTGGCGAGCATTTCCTGTTTGCGTTCGGCTGATGACTTGTATGCACCCTCAGAAGAACTAGAGCCCTTCCCACGTGATTGACCCTTTCCATAGTCGTTTCGCTCAACGACCGCTTCAGAAAGTGCCTTGCTCAATTCATCAGCTACATTTGCTTGCTTGCCCTTAGCACGAGCTGCTTGCTCAAACGCAAACGTAGAGGGGATACCCTGAGTCAGATCAGGCAGTTGATGGAAATCAGGTGACATGGGATCTTCACTGGGACTTTGTTGGGGGTTGACTGTTGAAGAAGCTTTCGATCCATTGTGCTTGTCATTGTGCGATGATGATGATGAAAAGCGAGTAGTATAATGTACATGGATTGGGCGTGGGGTCGAAAGACAGACTGGTCGAAAAGATGCATTGGCGCGAGCCGCAATCTTGGTAAATCGAGAGAACATTATGCCCGGTGCCTTACGCTAGCCAACGCCAGGTCAAATGATGATGTCGACCTATAACAAGTTTTTATTCAATTTCCAGAAATCAGCCGATCAGTCGTGCAGTCGGACATTCGCTCGAAGAAGAACGGAGAAGGCTGGCATAGAACTCGACAAAAGAAGTAAAAAGCTTTCTACTCAAACAAAGTATCGTGAAAAAAAAAAAAAACAATTGCCAAAATCTTAAAGCCCTAAGAAGAGATAATCAGCAAACCACCTGAAATCGAGGCTGCTGCTAGTGGACATATAGCAGATAGCACAGTAGCGATACGTTAGGAAAGGAAACCTCGCCCGGCAGGTCATTTTTCTTCTATTATCGAATAACGATGCAACTATTTTTTCCTCGCGGGGCCACTAACGCGCTTTGGGTTAGTAGGGTTGAACGGCTTTTCTATACACGTGACTATTATCGATAAGGTTAGTGGAGTTGCAATGATAGTCATTGTTGACAAATGCCATATGTAGTTTGATACTACTAGAAATTATTATGCTCTATCAGATGTCAAGTGTATCCTCTCAAACGTTGCTAAGATTGCTTGTATGCTAGGAAATTGCAAAACACCGCAAACCTCATGCACAGTCCTTTCTTTACTAATCCCCCTCCTATATTGATAATAGTAGTAAATATCGTGCTGTACCACAATACATACCGAATTGCTTATTTTTCTTTGGCAAAACAAGTTTCCTTACTCTTCTTCGACGTCTTGATAACAACTAGAACATGGTTGTGCAAACCTTTTTTTCGCCAAATCTGAAAAAGTCTGCAAAATCACCGAAGACCTCGGGTGATTCAGCACCGGGATCTAGAGTTTCAAGCGTCAAAATATCTCCCGCCAAACGATATCTTTCGACCGAACAACCATCTTATGATAAATCTACAGACGACGACACCGCCCAAATATTAGCAGAGCCTGCTTGTTCACCGCCAGCCATCATGATATCTCGCAAGAAATCGAAACTCAAGCCTTTTTCTTTTCTTGATCTTCCATTAGAACTGCGTCGAATTGTATTCGCCTATTTCTTCGGGGATATATGGCGAACCATTGATCTTGAGCCCGGAAATCACCGCCTTATCCACAAAAGCCTCGGGTTATTTCGCACTTGTCGAACTTTGCGTAGTGAAGCCGCTGAATTTTTCTATGCTACTCGGGTCTTCCGTGTCTTTCCATGCCACCCAGGACGTTATTTCAAGACAAAGAAGCCATTGCTAGCCAGAATGAAACCCCAATCACGAAGACACATGACGGTCCTAGAAATACGCCTGGGGCCTGGCTGGAGCCAACCACCTCGCGGATGGGTAGTCAATGACGCACTTGGGCTAGAAGACTGTACGCGTGTTTGGAGAGTAGATATTTTTGTTGAATGTGATCCTAGTGATAGCGTATTCACGGGGTTTCGTCAAGAGAACGGATTTTTTGAACAATTCAGTAGTAATCTAGTAACAGATGTTATCAACAGACTACCTAATGTTCGTGAGATTCAGTTTGATGGTTGGGATAGCGTGAAGAAGACAGGTAGTCTGATGCAAACTCTTATAGGTACCGCTGTTTCTCTTGGAATGGAAGTTAGTTGGGGCCCTGAAAGAGGCTGGGATGATTCGGAGGTAGATGCTAAAGCCATGCGCCAGCTAGAAGAAGACTTAGAGCGCATACGGTTGCTTTGTGAAACTACCACACCAGACTTTATATAAAAATTCTAAATGTTCCAATAAAATCGACTGCTAGTTAGTATATAAAACCGTGAGGAAGATAGACAATGCATGTGTAGCTGTCATCCTACTAATAGCGACTGATAATGTCTGTGATACCATACACAGTGCGATATAGGGTGCGAGTATCAGATGCACGAGGGATACTTTTTTTTTAGAGCAATTATCGCAGCTCTCCAAGATTATTCTCTCCACTAGGCATCGACGAGCACGAGCAACAATAAAGACCATCAACCTACAAATATCGGATAAGCTTAGAGTCTATCAGAACAAGGCCGCAATGCCTCTTGATACATCGACATATTCCCTTGCCTTATTGCGTACAGATGGCCGCCGCTGGAACGAGTTGCGCCGTCTTCAAGCCCAAATCCGCACTCAAGATGCCGCTGATGGCTCAAGTTATCTTGAAATGGGACATACAAAGGTCATGTGTGTGGTGAATGGTCCGAATGAAGGCACAAAGCGCAGTGGCACAAACACTGGCAGCTCTGGAAAAGACGGCCATGCGGCTGTCCAAGTCAGCATAGTAGTTGCAGGATTTAGCTCGATAGATCGCAAAAAGCGCGCGCGTAATGACAGGTATGTTGAGCACATATAATACTGATCGCCACTTTATATCTTTGTACCTAACCTCTGGTGGTCTTTAGACGTACCCAAGAACTTGAAGCGACCATCTCTCGCGCTCTTGCTACGACCCTGCATACTCATCTTTTCCCGCATTCTGTAATCAGCATCGCGCTTCATGTCTTATCACAAGATGGATCTCTCCTCGCAGCGCTCCTAAATGCCTCAACATTAGCACTTATCGACGCTGGCATTCCGATGACAGATTATATCGCAGCTTGCACTGCTGGATCAACGTCGACGTACGCTGCCGCCGACGAAGATGCTGACCCGCTTCTCGACCTCAACGTCACCGAAGAGCAGGAGCTTCCTTATCTGACAGTCGGTACGCTTGGTGCTAGTGATAAGATTGTCGTACTGCTATGCGAGAGTCGCATGCAAATGAGCCGTGTTGAGGGCATGTTGGCTGTGGGTGTTGACGGCTGCAAGCAGGTCCGCCAATTTCTTGACGCTGTCGTTAGAGAAAAAGGCAATAAGATGCTCTCAGAGAGTATGATGACTCATGGAACCGGGTTAGATCTACGAGAATAAGCCGTTTGCTAAACATAAAATCATGATAAAAGAATACAAAAGAAAATAGAAACTTAGTAAGCCCATTTTATTGGAGGCGTTTATGTATATCCTTTCTGCATGGGGCGTTTGTGCATAATATAGGGAATCTTCCTATCAAAAATATAGATAAATACCGAGTATGAATTAAATAGTTCAAGAGAATCACCGACAGGAGTTGTACCAGTGGTCATAACTTGTTTGCGAGAGTTGCTAAGCCTATAGCTCATCGTGGCCAACACCTGTGATATCTACATCTTCAAATTTGTGTCGTTTCCAAGCATCAGCCCTGACAGCCTCAACAAAATCCCCCAAAGTTTTAGCCCCGAGAGCTCCCTCGAACTTGGCAGTCCAGTTCCGCTTACGATTGATGATAACCACGGCTTCTCCTGCAGATGGTAGACCAAGGACAGATCGAAGAGTTGCCGCTCCCGTATTGTTGATGGGAACGGAAAACAATGGGAATGCGAATGGCTGGCCGTTCTTCTGTGTTCGGAGACCCGAGATCGAAGCCAAAGTGCTGGTAGCATCCTCGGGAGTGAATATGAGAATGCATGCCGATGAAGAAGTAGATAGACAATTGTTCTGGAGTTCAGTCGCAGAAGATAAGGATACGGGGGAGTACGGTGTGACTTCTTCCGCATCAGGTACAATCTTTGGTTCTACCTTTTCGTCCTTCTTGCCCGATTTTGGCTTTTTGGTCTTGTGGTTATCATTTCCCTTTATTGCCGGTGTTGTCCACTTTTCGGCATCGGGGTTCGGCTCCGTCGCCTGGGAAAGGAACTTAGTCATAGCAGCTTTGTTCATTTCGCCGTCGAATATGACAGGTTCTTCACTGTCACCAGTGAGCAAAAGAAGTGTTGGGAAGCTCGTGATACCAAAATGGCCTACTATTTTCTTTTGGCTCGCGCGTACTTGGGCAAATTCTATTTTGTCAAGAAAATCAATCGCCAAACTCTTCATGAGAGTGCTAGTGCCTGACTTCTGTGTGAATAATAGTGCACGGGGTTTGTCATGGGATAAAAACGTATCGAGATCCGCATCCATGATAACCTTGACATGATTGTTCATGCCAACAGTTACAGCAGAGACAATAGAACCAGCACTGCGTTCGCCGCGATAATCTTCAACCTTAGGACGACTGCCGGGTTTTTTTCCAGGACGCACTATCTTCAGTGTTGGAAAGCCTTTCACATCAAGTGATGCACAAAATCCTTTGTTGCTATCCTCATCGCAATTCACAGCACCAACAGGCACCAGGCCGGCTAGGTTTTGAGCAGCCTTCTCGTATGTAGGCTTTAAGTTTTGACAGTGGCCACACCAAGGAGCATAGAATTCAACTATCTGAGATGTTGTTAGTCGTACGTCATTAGACATCACAAGATACATAGTATATGACTTACCGATGTGTGATTAGATTTAGCAATAAGTTTTTCGTAACTTTTAGCATCTAGTTGTAGTACAGATGAGCTTTTTGGATAAAGCCCGGCTGCATTAGTACTAGATATGGTGCAAAGCAGCGCACCGAAGGCAGCTAACAAAGCAGATTGGTGCATAGTGACTGAATCAAGACGAGGTATAAACCAGCTATGCGTATATGAACTTTGAACGTGATCGTATAACTGTGTTTGAAAAGTGCCGACTCTAGTAGTCTTATATAAGTAAGAAAAAAAAGAAGGGGTTACGAATTGAGAGAGATTCTATTTTAAACGACAGCTGCTTTACATATTACATAAAGGCCAGCGTGGAAGTTCTCTAGGTTTCTATGAAGTCGTTTTACTAAAGGTCTGAGTGCTACTTTGTATAGTGGCTTCCAATATTATATGTGGCGTCTATTCGCATACCTAGGGTATATAACCCTTGCAACAGGAGGGGAAAGCTCATTGTGGAGTTCAACTTGTTTAAACAAACTTTATGTTAATGACATTTATCTTTTTCTTTTCGCTTTTTTTTGAAGGCGCTCTGTCTATAGACCGTATAATATTAATTTCTTATTTCCCTTCTTCAGGTCATCATATCTCACAAAAATGGCTAGTACCGTTCCGGAGGGGCTTCGGCATCCGGAGCTGATGCGCTTCCTCGTGCGCGGTAATCAGCTGCGAAACGTCAAACCAGCTATTACATATTGGTGCGAATATTACGTTCTTGATCAAATAATTAGTCGATCATTGCATACAGCAGACGAAGAATGCCTTGCTTGGACTACGGCACTCATGGATCGATTGGAACAAACCAAGACAACATATGCTGACAACGATGCTATCGTCGACGATACAGCCGGCGCAGCTTACGTTGAGCAATTTGCACAGTCAGCCTTTGATCGGGGCGAACGAGTGCTGCGTGCAAACAAGGTGACAAAGTAGGTATAGAGACTATGTTCATATGTGCCATACGATAATCTCGCCTTTCCTGATTCGTAACAGGTGTATATATAGTTTCTAACTTGTCAATCTTCTAGACAAACTGCCGATACATTTGACGCCACAGCAACTTTTTTTTCCCTTGCTAAAATCTGGGGTCCGATAGATGAAGAAACAAAACAAAAAATACTCTTCTGCAAATGGAATGCAGCTCGCATACTCAAAGCCATTCGTGCTGGAGAAGACCCAAATGATTCAAACCCCACGATTGAAGAGCCTGAACCTGCTTTGTCGACAGAAGGATTAAATGCTGATAGCGAGTTAGAGGCGGGCTTGGCTTCTGCCGTAGAAGCATCTACCGCTGCTACTATAGACGCTACTTCGTGCACACAACGACCGCATCCGGTTACGGTGGAGGACGTGGACGATCCAGACATCGAACTGCCAGAAAATCAGTCTGGAATGTCCGTCCATAACATCTTGTCAAGTGTACCACAATGTGTCACTTTACGAGATCCTGGTCCACCATCTCCTTTGAGTTCACCTTCGTCACCATCAGGAAGATGGACGGGCGCAGTCTCGGCCGGCGTCTCCCCGACTGTTCTCCCAGTAGTATCATCTGGTATATCAACGCCTATCTCATCCCTGCCAGGTCCATTCGCCAAAGTACCAACACCTGGCCCTATATCAGGTCCTGCTTCACAAATTACAGCAATCACTCTCCCCCCTTCTACTACTACTACTACTACTACTACTACTACGGAATGGCTACCACCAAAGACACACGGATTCTCAACCGATGAAGCAGACGCAGTCAAGGCTCAAAAACATGCGAAATGGGCAATATCTGCTTTGAATTTTGAAGATGTACCAACAGCAGTAAATGAGCTACGCAATGCATTGGCTGCTCTTGGGGCGCTGTAAGAAGATAGTAATTTGACTACATAACTCACTTTTATCTTATATTGCAGTATCGATTGCACAGCCTAACGTTCTGTTAAAATTACAATTTGAATAACATATAAAGAATGTGACTATAGCGTAGATAGCAACCCTACAACATGCTGTACGGGATCGGATGTACTTCATCAGCAACACTTATACTAATTGCCGGATCAATAAGCAAGTGGCACAAGTTAATTTATATCTTTTATCAGTCGGCGTGTGATAGCGTCCGCATATAGCAGGTGGTCTCTTAGTGGTACTAGATAATAACACCGGTTTATAAGCAACATTAAGCAAGGCAGGCCAATTCACTTTAGCTTCGGTCCTGGAATTAGCACATTTTACGGACATACTTTTCATAATCCCCAGATATTGGACTAATAATGTGTACAGGATTTGATATAGCAGTGGGTATTTACGTCATAGTAGTCACAAAGGCAGCGTTGAAGAGCTTGATAAGTTTTGCCATTGGCAAATATGACAAAGCACAAAAACGAACCGTTCCATGCTATGATAGTATATATAGTGCCAGTGGAGCTCTCCCGTGGTAGAGATATTTCCTGAAGCTAACTTCGAACCCAGTAACACCAAAACACAAAGATATCAACCATCATGACTCTTCCCCAAACCTTCACTGCGGCTGTTTCCAGCACTGTGAACGCCCCCCTCGAAATCAAGGAACTGCCTATGCCAGTCCCCGGTGCCAACGAGGTTCTCGTTAAAGTCATGGCCTGTGGAGTTTGTCATAGTGATTCGAGCGTCATTGGTGGCCATTTTGGTCCGTTGCCACGAATCCCAGGACATGAGTTTGTTGGAGACATCGTGCAGTTGGGCAGCGCCGTTACTCGTCTGCACATAGGCGATTGTGTAGGTGGTGCCTGGCACGGAGGTACGTAACGCTGAAGCAAGATATATAAATACTCAAGCTAATCATTTCCAAAGGCCACGATTTCTCCTGCACGAGCTGCTTGATCGGAATGTTCCAATGCTGCAGCTCTGCGGCTGTCAACGGTGTTACGCGTGATGGCGGTTACGCCACCTATACACTGCTGCGTGCGGAAGCCGCTGTTTCCATTCCGAAATCCCTTTCTCCCACAGCTGCTGCCCCTCTCTTATGTGCTGGAGTCACGGTTTTCAATGCCCTTCGAAAGATGCATGTGGAACAAGGTGCTGTCGTTGCTGTTCAGGGTCTTGGCGGCCTTGGACATCTTGCTGTCCAGTATGCCTCGAAGATGGGCTACACAGTTGTCGCAATCTCTCGCGGAAGTGACAAGCGTGCTTTTGCTATCAAGCTAGGCGCCCACCATTATATTGATAGCGCCTCCAATGACGTAAACACCGAGCTACAGAAACTTGGTGGGGCTGCTGTCATTATGGCCACTGCACCAAATCCGGCAGCCATTTCGCCTTTGGTGGGCGGTCTTGCTATCCATGGAGTTCTTCTGCTTCTAGCTGTCGCAGGAGACATAACCTTTGACAGTCTTGCGCTAATACTCAAAGCTGCCAGCGTTCAGGGTTGGCCCTGTGGCTCAGCAAGAGATACTGAAGCTGCCATCGCTTTCGCGGACCAATTTGGTATCCGAGCAATGGTGGAAGAATTTAAACTTAAGGATGTCAATGAAGCTGTCGAACATATGGTAAGCAGCAAAGTTCGCTTCCGTGCTGTCTTGACGATGGATTGATAAGTTCAGGCTACGTCTAGTGTTGAATAAACAGAACATCCATTACAGGATTCCTTAACAGATTTCATGATGATGATAGTAGCTATCCCATTGTACGAGGTTGCGTAAAATATTTTATTTGTTTTATCATTCAAGAACATGCGTCCGATACGGTATACAGTGTTAACATCATTGATTCCATGTAAGAGCTGAGAATTATTTGTACCATCATCATCATCATCATCAGCCCATTGTTATTGGCTAGGACNNGGACCGTCGCTCCCTCTTTCTGTAGCCTAGTTTCCCTTTGCTCTCCATTGGTCTCAATTTAATAAATTTTTTACGACCAATTTCTTCACGATCTCTCGTATATCGTCTCACGGCTCACGACAAGGCTCCAGTATTCGAAGTACCCATACGCAGTAACATAACATTCATCGCACCTGCGTTGTGGAGTGAGAGAAGTTTGGGTTCAACTAGTCAACTTCATGAAGTAGTAATTAGAAGGGTTTAGAATTCTTCTAAGTATGATATTACTACTCCATAAGCTTATTAGGGTTTTAGTGGGAGTATATTCTTGGTTTTGCTTAGAAATTGATTATCATTAATTACCACCTTAAATTATACTAGTCATACATTACATGTCAACCACAGCGAAACCATCCCAAAAGACATACCAAACAAAAGATTAGCCAGGCAATCTAAAGATTTATTTAGTTTTGTGGTTCACACAGATATACAATATGACGACTGTCGTCGACCCATATGCAACCGATGTTTCGGATAACAAGCTTGCTATTCGTTTCAAAGCTGGCATGCACACTTTCGCCCTTTTCATTGATCGACTATGCCCAATATCCGAAGTTACCCTTACACTTTCGGAGGTTATCCGAGCGCGTTACGGTACAACACACTTGAACACCCTCGGTAACCCGATCACACTTCCGACTACCGAGAAATGGCGGATTGTTTACGCTCTGCCAAAGAATACCGCCGAGTTGAATATGGGCTGGACGCCGTTGAACATTGAATCTACGGCGACAACTTCGTTCTCCGATCTTGGCATACCCGATAACTCTGTCGTAGCGATTGCTATATGGTCTGACTCGGAAACACGTCCGCCAACAGAACACGATTTTATCGTAGAAACACCGCGCCTTGAATATAGCGACGATGAGATTGATGCTAGTAATGATGATTTGCCATCTCTGTAGCTGTCACGTGCATTGCGGTTAGACGTAACCTGTCACACACATCAAGACTCGATGCCCTACGAATTTCTACAATTCCTAGTTTTATCATTCATAGCATTTAGGGATTCTCCACTTAGTTAGTTTAGCTTGTATTACAATAATAAGTGACCCTGATTCGCTACATCGTCATCGTTATTGCTACTGTCTGTAATCAAATCTCAGTTTGTTGTTTGCTATGAGCCCGTTTAGCCTTCAATCTAAGCAGCCAGTTGTCTTCTTCCCCTTAACGCTCTGATGCTGAAACCGCCGTGCCCCCTGCTCATTGTCTGCGCTTTATGATATGGAGCATTAGTTGAGAATACTTGCAAAATAGATGTAAAACTATATGAATCGCGTGGTAGTGCTAAAATACTTTACAATGACACTGCTCACGTGCTGAACTCTTTTATATATCGTTCATATTCTTTCTTCTATCTTCAAAATACATATTCTGACGTCTCATGAGGTATTACATCAGTACGATTTACTAGGAACCCACTGCTAGGCCGGCTATAAGATCATAGTGGCACTAAGTAATTGGCAGCCCGTCTCGCTTTGCAGCCTTGTCACTATTTACACTCTAGTATCACATGTCTTATTTTTTTTTTGTCGCGAACCACGAGCGACGATCCTGAATACAACAAAGCACGGAAGGGAAAAACACACGACAACGCTATCCGAATGCGATTTCTTTCCCTTCTACGAGCGGCCCTCCGCGTGCTCGTGCCGATTGGCACTCTCAGCACAATCTATCTCTACTACTATCCAATATTTTTGCGTTATTCATTTCCTTTGCCACACGACCCTGGCACATCAGCTTCCCCTAGCCGTAATATTGCTTTCCTCGACACACTCAAACGACATGCTCCAGTAGGTCCTGGATTCTTTGAGCCTGCCCACACTCAAGCTCCGTTTCGTCTACTTTCCATTGGCGATCCCCAGCTCGAAGGCGATACCTCAATACCAACGACATGGCTTGGCCATATGCCACATGCATACGATGTATGGGATCATATTATGTTTGTGAGCCAGCACGACACATTGCGCAACCGGTTGAAGGCTATCTTCCACGACATCGTCGAGGTCATTTTAGAAGATTTATACAATGAGATAGTGTCGCTTAGAAAACGCGTTGACCTCATTGGGAACGACCTATATCTTGCACACATCTATCGTACTATGCACTGGTGGACACAGCCTACCCATGTCACTGTACTGGGCGATCTTATCGGTAGCCAATGGATTGATGATGATGAGTTCGAACGCCGCGGAGATCGTTACTGGAATCGTGTTTTCGCAGGCGGCCAACGTGTCCCAGATGATGTCGCTGTCTATCCATCAGAGGAATACAATTTAACCGGCTACCTAGGGACTAACGACAATATTGCGGCTGAGGATTGGCATCAACGTATAATTAATATCGTTGGAAATCATGATGTTGGCTATGCTGGAGATATGACCAGATCTCGATTGCGCCGTTTCGAGCGCATGTATGGCAAGGCCAATTATGAGCTTCGTTTTGAGCACCACATTGTTGATGAGACGCTAAACGCAACTCTATTCAACGAAGAAACCAATCTAGAGTCAACGCGTCTTGTTCCAGAATTACGCTTAGTCATAGTAAATGACATGAATCTCGACACGCCAGCAAAAAGCACCAAGCTGCAGGATGACACCTACTCATTCATCAATGACGTTATCAGTACCTCCTCTGCTGTTGAATTCGATGGTCACTTTACCATCATCTTGACGCATATTCCTCTTCACAAGGAAGCCGGGATCTGTGTTGACGCGCCTTTCTTTGACTTCCATGACGAGTCTGAGGGTGGCGGCGTCCGCGAGCAGTATATGTTATCTTATGATGCTAGTAAAGGCTTTCTTGAGGGTATGCTCGGCATGAGTGGTGATCCTCTAGCTGTAGGCAATGGCTATGGCCGTCCGGGTGTAATACTTAATGGGCACGATCACTATGGATGCGACACATGGCATTTCATCAACCAAACCGATGATAAGAGCCCCAAGGATAGGTCCTGGCAGGCTATACGCTGGAGGGATGCTGTGGGGACCGAAACCCATAAGTCAGCGGGCCTACCAGGTGTTCGCGAGATTACAGTTCGAAGCATGATGGGCGATTTTGGTGGCAACGTTGGGCTATTTAGTGCGTGGTTTGATACCGATTCCTGGGCGTGGAAGTTTGAGTACGAGGCTGCCCCGTTAGGCAAGCAACATGTCTGGTGGGTAGTCCATGTGATCGACCTTATTGTGGCCATTGTATCGGCGGTTGTATTATTCGATTGTTTCGTGCTCTCCCTTGGTCTTGATATTGAGGCAAAACTTCGTGGCACACCAATCGTTGCATCCGTGAAGATCGAGAGCCATCCAAAGAAGGACCAAATCACAGAAGAGAAGTCCTCCTTTCCTAAACTAAAAAAATCAGAACGGTGTGAAGACCAACTAGAGTTAGAGAGATAGCTGAACGAGTAATCGGTGAATGCCACAGTATTCATCAACTTCATGAAAAATAGTTATATGACCACCTTTTTTGTTCGTAAATACACATCACTAAAATAAATTCAATGTTACGGCTATGTAAGTGACAAAAGCCCGATTGAGGTGTCATATTCAGTTAAGTTCACTTCACATTGTCGCTGTACAACAACACATTATGATGCCACTATATTTTATAAGTAAAGCAATTATAGTCTCGTCATAGTTAATTTCTAATCGAGTAATGAGTTTAAAAAAAATTTATAGTAGTAGTATATATCTTGTGCTCTATCTAACAGTTTTACAGTAGGCTCAACGCAACCGTCCCCCAACTCAAAACATTGAGTACACAAAAAATGTATACGATACGAAATTAACTCCTGTACGCCATAAAAAATATAATGATAAACCAAAAAAGGCCACAAGAATATATATATGGCCTCAAAAGCAGGTGCTCTTCCTCCCCCCCCTTCTAATAAAAGTATTTTGAGTAGTATAGACGAAGATTTTTTGTTAAATGTTTTTGTAGATATTGGCGGTTTTTTTGAGTTTCCGTTTAACCATCCAGCTACACCTATTCCAGTTCAATAGTAGCGGGAGGCTTGCTAGTGATGTCCATGACAACACGGCAGACACCCTAATAAAGTTAGTATTCCATCGGAGATATGGTCGTTTGTTGCGGTGCATGCTTACCTGGACGCTGTTCACGATCTTAGTAGCAACCTTGTTCATGAAATCGTGAGTGAATGGGTAAGGGGTAGCAGTCATGACTGTGTGTTTTGGTTAGTATAAAATATTGTATGCTATGTAGGGAAAACTTACAATCAGTAGTTTCGACAGCACGCAGGATGATGATGTGGGCGTAAGCACGCTGGTCACCCTGTTTCTTATGTTAAAAAACTAGCATCAAGAATATAGTTGTGCATTAAAGTAGTTACTTACCATGACACCGACAGCGCGGCTAGTATCTAGGGCAGCGTAGGCCTGTGAGATCTTGTCATATAGGCCGTGCTCACGAATCATGCTAATGAAGATGTGGTCGGCTTGGCGAGTCATTTCAACGCGCTCGGGTGTAACATCACCGAGGATACGAATAGCAAGGCCAGGGCCAGGGAATGGGTGACGCATAACCAGTTCGTGAGGGATATCCAGCTGACGGCCGAGGTCTCTGACCTCATCCTTGAAGAGCTCACGCAGAGGCTCAATCAACTTCAGGCCCTGTCCGTTCTTCATGCGATCAGGCAGGGCTAAATTGTGATGGGTCTTGATGGTGGCTGATGGGCCCTTGAAAGAAATCGATTCAATAACATCGGGGTAGAGAGTTCCTTGGAGGAAGAACTCAACGGGGCCAGCATTGGCGGAGTTAGCGGAGGCAGCTTCGATCTTCTTTGCCTCGTCTTCGAAAACTTCGATGAACTTGAGACCGATAAACTTGCGCTTCTTCTCGGGATCGTTAACACCAGCAAGACCATCCAGGAATTCCTTTGATGCGTCAGCAACGGTCAAGTTGATTCCATGGGCCTCCAGGGTAGTCTTAACAGCCTCGCACTCGTTCAGGCGCATTAGACCGTTGTTGACTAGGACAGCATGGAAGCGGTCGCCAATAGCGCGCTGCATCAGCTTGGCGGCTACAGTAGAGTCGACACCTCCAGAAACGGCACCCAGAACTTGGCCATTTCCCACAAATTTTCGGATACGAGTGATCTCCTGGTCGACAAAATTGGCCATGGTCCAATTTTGGCGAACGCCGCAAATACCAACAGCAAAGTTCTCCAGAATCTTGGTGCCATTCTCAGTGTGGGTGACCTCGGGGTGCAGCTGAAGTCCATAGATGTTCTTGGACTCGTGAGCAATAGCAGCAAACTCCGAGTTGGGGGTGGTCGCAATGGTATGGAAGCCTTCGGGAAGCTTGCACAGTTTGTCGCCATGGCTCATCCAGACCTTGAACTCAGATTCCAGCTCCTTGAACAGACGGTCAACATGACCGTTGACCTTGGAAGCCTTCAGGTCGGCATGGCCATATTCACGGTGCTCGCCAGCGACAACATTCGTAGAGTCGCTACGGTAAGCGATCTCTTGTAGTCCGTAGCAGATACCTAGGATAGGCACGCCAAGATCAAAGACGGTGGGGTCAACGTGAGGGGCGTCGGCAGCGTAAACGCTGTTAGGGCCACCTGATAAGATGATACCAGCAGGCTTCCAATCGAGTTCAGAAATCTTCTGTGTGCATGGCAGCATCTCCGAGTAAATATTAAGTTCACGAAGACGACGGGTGATTAAATGAGTGCTATGACATCCTAAGTTAGATAAAAATAGAGGCATTTCGTTTTTTTGGTCTATGTAGACATCCACTCACTACTGAGAACCAAAATCTAGGGTGAGAATGGTATCGAAGGTCTTGTGAGGGACAACCTCAACGTTTTCGGAAGCAGACATCTTGATATTTTGAGCGCGCGAAATCGCCAAAGATTAGAGTTATTAGAGGTGTGTATGGTATGAAACAAGACTAGCCAGGCAACCAAAAGAAATTGGAAAAATAAAGAAAGAGGATAGCAAGTACGAAAACGAATGGCTTCGGTGTCTCTTTATAGACGAATCGACAATTATTATCGGCCAGTTTAGAAGAAAGACGGAAAGAGAGAGAGAGAAAACAGTAATTCTTTCTATAAGTGAAGAAGATGCGCTTTCCATACAAAAAAAATCAATAATTGTGCCCCCCCCCCCTCCAATTATTGCCGGCCATCTATGACTACGAAGCGAAAAAGTTTCTTATCGGCTTATCATAGTGCGAGGGGCAAAGTGCTTCTACCCGATTTGGCTTGATGCACCTATACACATAGAAGATAGCTATGATAATACCAAGGAAAAATATTTTTTTTAAAAATAATATATAACTTAAACTATTAGCAATGGTTACATGACAATAATAAGTTGTGTATTACTAAATTCTATAATCCTAACCATGATTATATGCCTATCATATCTTAATCATATATAGTCTATCATGTAAAAACTAGCAGTATAAATAGAGAACTCAGATGAGTATTCTGAACGTTTATAAAGGCGGAGGTCCAATGTGAAATTATGCGCATTGTTAAATATTTCAAAGAATCCCATCATCAATTGCCTTATTAAAGATGACGTGAAAATTATACAATATCAGTGTCATTTACCTATAAATAGTAGTCAGATATATGTTGGGTCATCACTTCTTCTAGTAGATACATATATAAGTACATATATGGAATCAAGTAGCATGCATTTCATAATCAATAACACGACCGTTGTATAGATTACTACCAGTAGTACTACACGAGATATACTATTATATCAAATTTGCTCGTGCAACCTCACCAGCACCATCTTGCATAACTTCCTCCAGGCGCCGCTTCCCCTTGATGGCGTCATGCTCACCGACACCCATGCGACGCGCAACATATCTCTGCGCAACAATGCCAAGTGCCAATACCAAAGTCTGTTCCACCCATTCACTAACCCATTCACGAGGATCCACTCCGCCATTCTCAACAATGGCACGAATCTCCTCGGGTGTGGCAGAAAGCTCTGACTGTACATTCTTATCTTGATCATCAGAAGATATTTCAGGGGCCACGGCTTCCAACCAGTCAATCCACTGAGCAGGCACAGCCTGGGACAGTGAGTTGAATTCAATATCGTGAATGGGATCGTATATAAAGACAGCAAACTGGATTAGCTCCTCTGGTGCCTCCGGGGCGTCGGCGACAGGAGATCTTGTATCGCCGGCCTTTTCCTTAGTTGGGTTTCCAGCAAAAAGAGACTCCTGAGATTCGGTGGAAATGGACTGTACACTCAAGAAGATATTAGAAGTGCGCACAGGGTTAGACTCGGATAGGTCCTCAGTGGCACGGATGCGCGCTTTCTCGATGCCACCAGTGGCAGCAAAGAATTCAGAAGCAAAAGCTTCCGCAGTGGCACGACAGAGTTTGGTGCCCTCAACTAAACCTCTAATCGTGGCCATATCACGCTCATTATCAACTATGCGCCACCATGGGCCATCGTGCCAGCCCGATTCAGATCCACGGCTTCGGCCTTCAGCGCCGCGTTGGACCACCATAAGGTCTCCACCCTCAACTTGTGACATGACATTGGAAAACACATCATAAATCATAGGTTCGAGCGATGGGTAACCGACAAAGTCATGGGTGATATGGATCAAGAGGCGCTCGTGAGACGAAATGGGTGGTGCTAGTGTGTGGATGATGTTGGTGAATGTTGGCATCGCGCGATGACGTAGTTCATCACCTACAAGTATAATTATGTACGTTAGTGGCAATTATCACGCAGCCTATAATAGACCCTTAACCAATGAAAGAAAAGGTGTCCATATCAATATCTGACTGAAGGGAAATGATGGCATAATCTAGGATGCAATTATTGGCACATGTAAGACATACCAAGGCCTTTGAGGGCGCCAACATTACCACGGACCTGGTCAGCCCACTTTTTCGCTTCATCGTTCTGTTGAATCTCCTTCACGGCCTGCTCGGCCTGTTTGATGGCAGCAGTTGCAGTAGCACTCGCAGCAGCAACTAGACCCCACCATCCACTGCTAGAGCTAGCTGGAGCTGGCTCGGGATCGGCTGCCCGGAGGATGGGGCTGGCGGAAGAGCTGGCAACCGTTGATCCACGGTAGGAATCATTGCTCTTTCTAGAGTCGCCTGCAGGCGGTGGGGTACTGTTAGTAGTGCGGCGCACCAATGGTTTAGAAGTCGCATCTTTCAGTCGCGGGGTGTGTGGGCGTGACGGAACGGGTTTATCGGAGAGCTGGCTTTCAAGATCAGCGAGGATATCTTGATCTTTCAGGGCCTTTGATGCGGCAGAGGTGGGCTTAGATTTCGAGACCTTTTTCGTGGTCGACGGTTTATCATCAATTCCCTCAAAGAGATCATCCAAATCGTCAGTTGCCGCTGGCTTAGTGGTCCGTTTAGACGACATGATAATGGCGAGGTTGAATGCTTGACTAGGTAAAGTGATAAGATGTGTATAGCCAATTCGAGGCAGCCAATTGTATGTGGTGCGTTACTTGCTAAGGTAGAGGCGGTATTTGCGAAAGAGAAGTGTCGAGTAGTCTAGGACGAGGGGCGGTGAATTTTTATCAAGATAAACAGGCCAGCTGCAAGGTTAAGATATAGATTGGTTGAGGTTTCTAATGCAGCAGAACGAAGATAAGCAGCAACAAACCTTCCTAATACTAGTAATGATCTTTAGTGGGCAACCCCTCCATGAATCAGTTTAGACACAAGCCTCAGATACTAAGATTAGGGACATATTTATCATACTAGTCCCTGATTGGCTACTTCAAACAGCGCCACAAAATCAGTCATCATCTTGTCCGTCTAGATGAGCCTGATGCCTAACGTCCTGTGGCGCTGCCGCTAGCCAATTTTGTCGTAACCCTAAGCAAGTCAACAAGTAACTAGCTTTTTATAATGCTAAATGCAACTAACATAATTTAACTAATACCATTTACAGGCTAGTGAAATGCTACATTTTTAAATGGTACTAGTATGTAGTTTCATTGTTTAAATTTACCGCTAGTAGTGCGTATATACGTGGTATCAAATGGTGATATATTTTAGCATGACGTGCTATCGCCCGTTCAGGAAGTCGAAACCCCCCTTTTGGGAACAGCACCCGGCCATTTGAAATCTTGTTAGTTGCAGCATTTGGTTTTTATGACAATTTTAGTAACAAGTCAAAGTAGCAAGACATTTTTTTTTCCTTTTGTATTCTGCGAATATTACGATGAAAAAAATTATGTCTTGATATCTGACGCAATATAAACGTTTGATTTGTGAAATGTATGTACGCAAATTTTACACGACCATGACTTATACAGCCCCTAAGTCCTGCTAAGGCAGAGATAGACTGAAATATACCAAGTATAGCTGCAGTCAACTCACAGTAATTGACTATTCGATGTTTTTGACTGCAATTATGTCTTGATATAGTAACTATCACGCTTGCTATCCTTATTTTATACGTAAGACATGACGACACTGGATATCAAGGTTTGGCTATCGTTTTCAATAGTAAGGAAGAGTTTTGATAGATATTCAAGCGAACTAGGATTTGAATTTCCTTGCTAACCCACAGTACGTACCCCTTTAATAGAAAATATCACAATATCTTCATAGTTGCAGAAACTAGATTGTTGATGAAATGATATATATATATATATATTTTTTTTTTTTTTAACTTAATATATCAGTTACTATATATTGGTTAGTGATATGCATACTTTGGTCAAGTTCTCAATACCTTTGCAGTAAGTCTCCATTGACCATGCTATAGTAATATATTGTGATCTATCAATCACAAATACTAAGCGGTGACAACGATTGGCTGATTGTATGTGTTATCGTTAGGACACCGTGATATTATTACGCCTGCACCTAGCATCGTTTGAAACCATACGGTGCTGTTATGTGTACAACGCCGTTGGCCACAAGTATGCCGAGTAAGGTAGTGAAAACACGAAGCAATATGTAAGCTACGACATATTTTTCATGAGGCAAAACACGTTACTATGATGTCGATGGGAAGCCCCGAAAATCAGTACTGGGAGAAAAAGACAATAACTTAGCAAATGGCTGTTGAGAACGCAAGCTTGGGCTAAACTGCGGTGAAAAAGGGTGTGTTGCGTTGGGTGGTCTGCACGAAATCAACATAACTTATCGCATGGAAAGTGTCCGTCCACCTAGGTCGATCTATCGATAGCTATACTGACTGCCATTACTCATGAACAGGCAGGCGCGGTATTGAGCCTTCTTGAAAAAAAAAATATCATTGAAACGCATCTAATGATTACTTGCACGATGATTATATTGCCTAACACTGACGGTTATAGTAGTAGTAGTAGGCGATATATCATAACATGACATTGGTATGCGGACTATACTCACATACGTAAATGCTACAACAAAAAGACTGCTATGATTGCTACCAAGCATGGAGAGTCAGGTCCATACTGCGGTTTTCTTTGCTTGCTAATGTACGAAGCCGAAATATCCACCTATTCCTCTATTCTAGATCAGTGCATTGCTTGTTGGTCTTTGGCTAGCTAGTCGCTTTATCCCTTGGTTCGTATCGCTTGCGCTATCATACCAACGCCTATTATAGATAGTACGGAGTGGCCAGCATTCCGCTGGTTTCGTCAATATAACTACTATAAGCCTTATTCTTTCCTATACTGCTATATCTATTATTGACTGTAGTAGTGTTGACAGCTGAGCTTGTGTGTTGGGCTCTTCATAATATTGCCGCACTGATGTGCTTGTGCATGAGGAGACGGAGGTGGTCAGTTTACGGTTCTTTGCAAATCCCCGTTTGAGCGTGGAATATAGCGCTGTTCACAAGTAATCGAAACAAAAGGCCAAAAACTAAAGTTGCCATAGGGGAAAAGCCTACTATAGCAATCAATGATATCTAACTATGGCAAAACTTGCTATGTCTACGCAGGCCTTTTAGCACCATGCTGGTAGTGTGTGCCCTGAGTAGCACTAACTAGACATTGACCACCTACCTGTTACAGGTTGGCTACCCTACGTTATAGCACAATATTGGCACCAATAAGCAAACGGCAAGCTAGCTAGCACCTGTTGCCTTGCAGAAGCCAAAACTGGCATTGGGTTGATTTGGCCAGGCAACTTTTGTTCCTCTTCCTTTTGAACATTAATTTGCCTTACATTACATTACATATTCAAGCCTGCAAGCCTGCACCTAGTCTGGGCGATTGATTTGCATTTACACAACTTACTCTTCTTTTGCACTTTGAACTGCTATTTTGCTTGCCCTGTTTAACTGCATCGCGAAGCTCAACTATCGCCGGGCGTCCATCTTGTTCTCTTGTTGTCACCCGCGATCGTGATTTATCGCTCTCCCATCACTTGTATTGTTCCTGTCTCCTGAAGAATCGCCCATCACCTGCCCTATCCACCAGTCCTTTTCCCTTCCAGGCGTGCGCCGCGGCCTCACCACCATCAGCGTAGAGCAAGAACGCTGTATCAGTGCTTCACTTGTCGCCGTTGTTGCTGCTGCTGCTGTGCTGGCTGTTACACTTCTTGTCTTCTATGCTCCACATCACTAGTTGACTACATACCTACCCATCACCCACCACCATCACTAGCATCATTGTTCTATCATTCTCTTTCCACCATGACGGGCTCTCGGTCATCTCGTCGCAGATCGCACCTGGCCTCTGCCATCGTTGACCAGCAGCCGCCCGAGACCCCCCAGGTGCCCAATAGACGGAGCACTGCTGTTGCCGCCATGCATGCCTCACCGTCGTCAAACACTGGACTGCGCAAAAAGCCCCGAGCGACGGCCTCTCATGTCGTCACTGTCCCCGCTTCATCGCAAGATGAAGCTGATGAGGATGTCCCATCAAAGGGCGGACACTCTCTCAGACGACGCAAGACAGTTGACTACGGCGAGACTACTGCCTCGTCATCGGCCCAGGCTACCGATGCCGATAGAGATATCGGATATCGTACTCGCACACAGACTGGTGCCGTCGTCAAGACTCGCAAGCGAGCTTTGGGTGAAAGCGAAGACGATGTTGTTCATTCTACTACCAAGCGCCGCAATACTCCCGTTAGTAGTTCTACTGCTACAGGCGCCGTGACAACGCCACGCAAGAACCCATCTAGAGCTTCGCGTCGTCAACCCAAATCATCTCGGACTGTTGATAGTGATATCGACAGCGATGGTGATGACCAAAGCCAAGCCCGTCTACGTGGCGGTATTCAAACTAATGGCCAATATACTAAAACGGCTACTCTCACAAACGAGCCGAAACGCCACGAGTCATCGGATGAAGAGAACACCTCAGATGCTGAGGAACTCAGCATGCCCCATAATGTCGTCACATCGGACTCCAGGCTCCCATCTAATATAGGACGTCTCCCAAGTGTATTGCCACGAGACGTGACAACTGGCAACGCGCTTGGAACGCCTAAAGAACAGGCGAGGATGTATCGGGACACGATACTTTACCACCAGCGAGCTCCCGACCTTCTTGTCCTTGGCAAGCCTGGCGACGGCGAGAGAATGGTCCATCACACGTCTCAGCCATATCTCAATGCCGGAGAGCGCGTTTACAGCGCTGTATATGGTAAGTTTTTTTTTTTAAAAAAAAAAACCAATCACATGTTCTTTATGGGTTCCTATGTTATATCCCCTACCACGATCTTTTTACTTTACAACCCACCACCCTATCCACTGCCTTGATATTCAACCTTTTCGAGCATTGCATCACACTAGTCTTTTGTGTCCCTGCCCGCCGTTTATTCGCGTTTCTCTCGGCCCCAATCGACAACAACCGATACTTTGCTATGACACCCCTGTCTACAGCAACAGGGTTTGTGGCCTAGAATAGACCGTCTTTGTCGGGTACCCTGTACAATCCTGTTTCAGTCTCATCAAAAGCCAAAATCCAAGCACCGACTATCCTGTCTAGCTCAGTGTGTACTGGCCCAAAAAAAAAAGAAAGGATTAAGAAGAAAAAAAATCGCTAATAGCTGACTAACTGACCCGCCTATATAGATACACTGCACAACATCGACGGCTCCATCAAGATCAAGTACTTGAAGTCTCCCCAATCTTTGAAGACTAGAGCCTCAACTCAGTCGCAACGTCGAGATTACAGCGAGAATCTCCCCCAACCTCTTAGTGTTGTAGACGGGCTTTACACGGCCCGTAAGAAGGCAGAAATTGACGCGGAACAGCGCCAGCGCGAGGCTTTGGCCTCTGCGCCAGTAAATAACAAACGGAACGACGCTGGCTTGTCAACACGCTCTTCATCTTCTCAAAACCTTCCCTACACGACTTGGGAGGCCTATGTTGATGGCGAGGTTACCTTGCAGCCGGAAAGTCGGATTCCAGAGCCTGACGATGAAGATACAGGCGAGATCGAAGGTGAGGCGGAAGACGACGGAGACAACGGCGACGATGAAGATGCCATTGCCGAGGCAGCCTCTCAGCAGTTAGTTTTGTCTTCCCAGCCAACCAAGGCAGACGCGAGCCGCGCTGTTAGCTCTGATGAAACGGAGGAGGCTGCGGATAACCGGCTCTTTACTTTCCGCAAACTCCCAGATCTTTCTGATATCGTGAACACGCTGCAAAACCACGAGGATATGGACTACGATGAGCTTGCCAACTCCATCGACAGGGTCAACAACCTTTTGGTGCAATATCAGAACGAATTTGTGGCAACCTCCGCTATGGTAGACGACTGGGAAAATTCCCAACGTCGCGTCGTTGATGATGGCAACATCGATAAGCTATTAGCACATAAGGAGTTTCTTCTCAAGGGCTATTCGGCAAAACCAATGACAGAAAAGGAATCAGACATCAACAAGGTTCGCCTACAGGACCGCATCATGGCCCGCATCTACTTTTTCCGCCATGATCCTCATGCAGGCAAGATTGGTCGCCAAGATCCCTTAGAGCAGCCACATGAAGCCGCCCCTCACTACAGCGATGTACGCCGTTCTCTGCGCAATGATCCCAGTAAGACTGCGAAAGGCGCCGAGCACTATGACCCCAACATCATTACCGGTAAGCGCATGCGTAAACCACGCGAATTGTTCGACACTGCGCTCCAGGCCGCCACTGCCTCTCGAAGCGCAACTCCCGCCTTACAAAGTTCTTCTAAGCGCACAACTCGCGGTAGACGCGGCGACGATGATGCTGTGGCGTCTTCCTTCAACTCCGTCTCAACATCGGCGCCCCTTGATCGCCAAGACTCGCTTACTCCGTCAGTAGCATCAACTCCAGTCCCGGCACTAGCACCAGTTCCTTTCGACAAGCCTAATTCTACCCCGACTAGTAATCCGCGTAAACGCCGTCGTATCAAGAATGAAGAGCCTGAATACGTTGAGGCTGCCCATTCTCCCGAGCCTGAAGAAGCCTCTTCCTCCTCTGACGAGAACGAGAAAACTACGAGAAGGAAGGCCGGTAAAACAAAAGAGAAGGAAAAAGAGAAAGAAAAAGAGAAAGAAAAAGAGAAGATTGATGAACCCGAACAGCAGGAACAACAGGAAGAAGAAGGCCCCCCTCGGAAGCGCCGTGTACGCCGGACTAAGCTTCAAATTGCCGCTGATAAGGCAGCAGAAGAAGCTGAAAAGAACCGGGAGTCTACAGCTGTCGCCGAAGGTGACGATACAGAGGATAGAACTGCCATGGATGGAGAGCCTTCTGATTCTGAGAACGAGCCTGCAAAGAAGCGCATAGTGAGCCTTAAAATCCCCAAATTGCGGGATATACGTGGCTCTACTACTACTACTACTACTGCTGCTGCTGCTGCTGCTGCTGCTGCTACTGCTACTACTTCTACTTCTACACCTGTCAAGGCCAATGGCCGTAAGGGTCGCAAAGAAAAGGGAGCAAACTCACGCCCTGACACGCCTGCCCAGACTGGGTCTTCAGCTTCTAGTCGACGACAAAGTGCTGTGACTTCACTTCAACCAACCCCGCCCTCTTATACGCCAAATGATAGCTTATCAGGTCCCCCATCCGGGCCTGTCGTCTACACTGAGGTGCCTGTGCCTCCCAACCACAATGGCCAGATCATGTGGAATTCAAACTCCGTCGAGAAACCTAAACGAGATGGATCGTCGGGTCGAGGCCGGGGCCGTGGTGGTCGTAGAAGCACAATCACTCCCCACACAACAACATCTCAATCGCCAATCCCATCGCCTCATATCCCACAGCCATCTATGCAGCTACAGATGCAGTCGTCACATCAACACCAAATGCAGCACACCCTCAACCCGTCGCAACCGCATTTGCAAAGCCAGCCTCATCCGCAACCGCATATCATGCAGATGCAAACCCAGCCCATGTATGACGATCAACAGCCTCCACTTAGCCACATGCCGACAATAGTTGCGCATTATCCGCCAATGGGAAATATGCCACCACCACCGCATCATAGCAGCCATCCTCACCATATGCAAGGCAACGGCTACATGCAATATGCCCCGGAGCCGCAGTTTATTCAGCATCAACATCAACACCAACATGGTCTTTCACATATGCATAGCCAAGACATGGCGCAAGGAATGTCTATGGGTGCGACTGGATCTTTGCAGTCTGATGGCACGGATAGCCGTGTGCGAATTAAAATGGTGAAGCCGAACCAAAAGCCCATCAATCTTGATAATGTCGTCATGGGAAGTAAAGAATATGCCCAAATGACCAAGTCTGAAAAGATGTCGCATTCAATGAAAAGTAAGTTGACTATCTCCTTAATCTGCTCCTGTGCAAATCAATACCCGAAGCTAACGTACTATACTTTCTTTATTAGACCGTTGGAAGTCCGGCTCCATGCAGGGCGCTGTTGACAAGCGCAAGGCCACATTGGCGCGGAAGAAGCATGATCGTGAATCAACTGATATTGGTCCTACGCCTACCACGCCTACAGGCGGATCATCACATAGCTTGAACTCGATGGGCTCTGGTGACGATAGCTTCATTCGCCATGGTCCACCACAGCACATGCAGCAATCTCACCATCCCCACCAACACTCGCACCAACATCCCCATCAACCACAGCAGCATCAGCACTCTCACCACATGCACTCGCACTCGCAGATACCATTACCAATGTCCCATGGCCAACGCCAACATAGCATCTTCTTGACACAGCCGTCTAACAGTTATCCTCTGCAACAAGGCGGTCAAGTGATGCCACCTCAAGGCATAATGCAGGGCGAGGATAGACAGCAGCAGATCAGTACTCTAAACATAACACCATATGTTCCTCAGTAACCGCAATGTTATTGGCCATTTCTGTCTTGGGATTCAAATTCGGTGTTCAGCACCCTCGATCTCTAATATCCGCAAAAATACGTCTAATTTTATGATATCTTGCTTCATATAAATGGCTTGCTCCTTTTCCAGTCACCTTATCGATTCGGACATGTCTTTGTCTCTGTCTTAAATCTAGGAATCGCTTCTTCATATCACAATTTGTGTGTGCTAAAACCTAGAGATCAATTGCAAACGCCAATTAAGACCAATTTGCTACCGCTTTCTTCGCCGGCTTTTCAATTCATCATATTCAATACCCTTCCTATATCGGCCATCTGCTGGCCATGAATTATTAGGCCCGACCTTTTTGACATTTTTTTTGAATTTTTCCTCTGCAATTTAAAAATATAGCCTTGTATGTCCTTTTTTTTTATACTTGTTCTTCCCAGCTAGTCTCAAAATCTTTTTTTCATACCATCTCAGTTTAATCAGCTGATACGAAACTCGATTTTTATCTTTCTTGGAGAATCAATTCTACTACTCTCAAGCCTTTTTGGAAAACAAATTTGATTAATAAAATAAATCTCGTGATGTAGTAGTTTTAATTTATGCATTTAACGCATCACTCACTGAACTATACTTCTCTCTATTAATCTCTTATTAGGTATTTTATTATGTGCCCTAGATGTAGATTCACTTGACTCGCTTGATCAAATTTATACATCAAAACCTTTATTTCACTATACTAGAATTTTACTTATCACCATGTCTTACAGTAATCGTCCACACGTCTTCTTCACTCTAGTTTGTAACTCCCCAGTCGATGTACTATTTATTACTTTGCATGAAAGCTTCATGTGCATGACTAATCGAACATGGAGATATTACTTACGAGAAGGTTCTTAGCACTTGCATTCACTTCATAGTGGCCGTTGTATGATGATAGTTATCAACTTTTTATTTCTACCCGCGTCTTGCAAGCGGCGCAACCTCTCTACTCGGGACACTATGACTTGTTGCTGTCCCGTAGACGGTGACTCCGCAGAAGTCGCTCAGTCGTTGCAACCCATTTTTTTTGTGTCAATGTGTCTTCTTTCACCTTCTAATATCTTCGAATTCTTTTCAAAGGCCAGTTCTTTCTCCTCTCAAGCTTCTTCATCATACCAGTAAAAGTAAATACCTGTCATTTTGGAACAATTATCTTGATAGTAAAGAAATTAACCGGCGCCTTTTCCCATTGAAATATATGTGTTCTGTCTTCGTTCTTGATGATTCGACAGTTAAAGCATACCTTTTTTTTCCTTTTTCCCAGTAAGAAAAAAATCAAAAGCCCATAGTTTTATTTTCAAATTGCCTGCCTTCCTTGGAACGGATCAAGCATGAAAAGGTAGAAGAGAGATATCTAAGCGTATTGTTGCAAAGAAAAAAAAAGAGGTATGACGTGATGTGTGGTTGCGTAAAATAGATTTGAGTTTTGCTTTTTGATTTCTTTACATGACAACACCAGCGTTACTAGCAATACGGGGCCACAACTCAGCAGCCTCCTTACCAACGGGACCAGTAATGGCGGAGCCCTTCATTTCGCCCTTGGGGTTGACAATCTGCGTGATTGGGTTAATATAAGAGTTTAGAGTAACGCTGATTTGAGACGAAGTGCTTGACTTACAACACCGGCGTTATCCTCGAAGTACAGGAAGACACCATCAAAACGCTTCCAGGGCTTGCTCTGGCGGACGATGACAGCGGGGTGCACCTTCTTACGCAGCTCAGGCTTACCCTTCTTGACAGTGGCCATGACCATGTCACCGACACCACCAGCGGGTAATCTGTTCAGACGAGCACCAATACCCTTGACGGCAATGATGTACAGGTTGCGAGCCCCTGAATTGTCAGCGCAGTTCATGACGGCACCGCTAAGTATAATGTTAGTCGAGTAGTTCTGATGGTCGGGTGTTCTCGGGGCTATCTATTGATCAACAGTCGGCCAGGCTCTAAGAGCGGTGGCGTGCGTTATAGCAATCAATATAATTCGAGTTCTTGGATCGGAGAGTTCGTACACAGGGAGACCGAGGGTCATCTTGAGCTTGCCACCGGGGGCACCACGCCTGTAATTATGTTAGTAGGCACTCAAAAGTGATTTGGAGATTGATTCTTTCGCTCTTCTAGCCTCGGTAGCGCGGTCTTTCGAAAGATACAAGATTGAACATTTCGTAACGTAATTCGGTATGTATGCGTTTATCAATATAGAGACATATTTGGACAAGTGTGATCGCGGTGCATCGATCTCAGATGGTATGCAGTGAAGATATACCATAGCAGATCACCGAATGACTGATAAAAGTTTTGGCGATTAACATGCGCCTCAGCTGAGTGCGTAGTTTCGTTAGGTATCCCGTGCTGTGCGTCGTCGTGACATGTCGTTTACGAGTCCTCAAGTCAAATATATCGATGTGAAATTTCCGATTTTAAGTCTGTCGCGATGTCGAAAGTTATGTTCTTCTTTTTGGCTGTACTTATTTCTTGATTTCTTTCTTTAAGACCATAGTACCGAGAGCAAGACAGAAAGCCAAGGAAAAAAATTAGGTAAAATTGACGTGACAAACTTACGATAGCTTGGCCATTGTGTCTGATTATGGTGTCGTAACTGAAAAATAGGTGAACGACAGCGTTGAGTTGAAGTAGAGCAAAACTAAGATCAGAGAGGAGAGGTGAGAGGAGGAGTGTTTCTGCAGCCGCTATTCCCAACTATCCGAAATTCGAGCGCAGCGAAAATTCTTGTGGGGAGCCAAAAATCGCCGAAAACCCTACTACCAAATTTGAAAAGTGTGGATGGCAGTCACGTGTAGATAAGACCAGATAAAAGCCTTTTTTACTCAGCATAGCGGGGTTATGCTATTTAGTGAAATAAACTGTGGCGCATGAGTTGGCCCCGCCACATCGCCCAAGTCAGCTGAATAACTTCCCAAATAGGAAAGAGCGACCAAGAATGCTGCCGCCGTGTAAGTGATATGAAAGGAGTTCATGGAGACATCAAGTTTTCTTGTCTAACATGAGAGTCATCAAAATAGAACTTAGAAACTTCTTCGTTGTAGAGTGTCTAACATACCAGACATGTGTCTTGGCAATTAGTTAATATAAAAAGTTATGTGTAAGTGATTGTCATTGGTAAATTTTCTCCATCTAGAACAACACCTTTCAAGGCGCTTCATATGGTTTTGCGTCGTATTTTTTTCATTGTAAAGTAATAATGAATGGCATTCAACTAGCGCTACAGTTCCGCAGACAATATGGTTAGTATATATTACGATAAGATACTATCACAACACACCAAGTTCTCAGAATCGGACTCAAGAAATAGTTCCTTATATTCATGACAGAATGTATTGCACGATGGTTATAAGTATACTAGTGTCACGAAACACAGCTAATCTCTATTTTTCTAAATTTGATCTTGAGATATGACGATTAATTACTCCTGCGGTTGAAAACAAAAACTGATAAAGCACAACAATTTTATATCCCAGACGCCAGCGCTTAAAAAAAAAGTATTATCTTGGTCTCGCGAACCCAGCTAGATGATATGTAGATACATAGAATAAGGGAGCCCCTTTACGCTAGTTCCCCCATTTTCACCTTGTAGAAAGCACTGTTGTTAAAAGTAAACTCGCGCAGTAGTTTACTTGTTGTTGTTGATGATGATGATGAGGATTTTGGCATAAAGAGCCAATCCTTGCGATTGAGAGATGCAGTAAACAATGGCCCATTGTGCTACAAGACGCCAATGGTAAAGCGTGGTGAATTAGATACACCTTACAAATAGTAATCTGTAATTATGATGCTACTCCTGGCCAAGCCACTTCTTGTAGTAATCGCAGTTACTAGGCGCAACCGGTCCACCCTCTTCGCAAAGATCGAAAACCGGGCATCGGCCACATGGCATTTCGTTGAATGGGGTAGTGTACTGCTTGGGTGCGCCCTTTTCAACCATTCCAGGCTCAGCAGGGACAGCCCATGGGTCAAGGCTCTGCTTAGCGGGACGAACAGTACGGTAACCGATGCGATTACCAACCTTGATTCGCTCAATGAGACCATCAAATTCTAAAACGTCAACCAGTTTCTGAATATCTTCTTCGCTCAGAATAGTGTTGTTTGTAATCTTCACCCGCGAAATCAAGCGGGCGATCTCGCGAACGGTAGGATAACCCGTGTAGCCAGCTGGGTAGGGGAGAAGCTGGTCTTTGCGAGACGGGGAGTCACTTGCGACTAGAGGCTTTGGGGCGGATGAGGTTTCGTCGCCAGTGCTTATTTCATCGACTGGACGCTTCCGTGGCGGCACAGAAGGTGTAGTGGTGGCAGCAGCCTTTTCAGGGTTGACGCCCTTGATTATACCTTTCTTGGGTTGCAGTGCACGAGTCGTACCAGCGCCGCTACCTCGGGATCGAGATGCACTACTTTTTTTGACCAAATCATAAATGACACGCTCGAGATCGTCAATGAAAGCCTCATCTAGGTATTGGTCTGTATACCATGGACCGCCAGTGGCCTTTTCTGAAGGTCTGATGGAAGCCTTGATGTACATCTTCTTATTTGGGTTTTCGACACTCTTGAAGTGCGCAATAAGCCCCTTGGCTAATAGTTGCTTGATCGCAAGCTTGAATACATTTTCATGCATACCAAGTCGTTTCTGGGCAGTTTGAGACCATACACCATCGGATCCGTAATCGTCGATCATCTGATACACCATCTTTTGTTCGGCAGTAGAGCACTGCTTGTATCTTTAAATTGTTAACAATTGAAACTATTCCAGAAGGGCATTGGCATGTATATGTGTGTGTGTGTGTGTTGGGGGGGGGGGCAAAGACATACTTTTCAGCTTCTCGCACATCGCGCCACTTCCATGCGAGTGCACCATCTCGCGTGCAGGCCACCAAAAGCTTGTCGTTGACAAGCTCTTGTACGACTTGCACGAGAGTGAGAACATTGGCGTCCGGAAGAGCCCTAAGATCTTGAAGGTCTTGTTGCGTGTAAAGGCGCTCGTCTGTTCCATTGGCCTGCATACTATCGTACAGAAGATCCTTGAAAACAATGATTTTGGAGTTGGCGGCTTCATCTTCGGCTTTAGCTTCCGCAGGCATGGTAGCCTGGGCGCGTTTTCGTGACATAATGGGCGCTATTAGTGTGTATGTATATATCGAGGATTGTATTGGATGAATGAGTTTTTGGCTGGGCGATTGACGGATGGTTGATAGCGTTGTCGTGCACGGCGCAAACGAAGTGATAGTACAAAAGGGACTTGAGTAGCAACTTAAAAGATAAAGAAAAAAAAAAAGTCAGAAGCGATTGATGCTTTACCAGCCCCACCCACCATTGAGCTTGAAGGATGACAGCTTCTGGGTTATAGTCACGTGTAAGCCTAATCAGGTATAGTTAGGGTTACTCGACAACTTACAACCTTTCAAATTAGACTTATTATACTTCAGGCTTGCGAGCACAAACTTCACAATGCTGAACATGCTAAAATTTAATGCATAAGGGTTCTTCAGATAGCGGAGCCCTGTCGCGAGCCCTTTTGTTCAGTCATAGAGTCCATGGGCGATGTTATATAATAACAGCAACTAAGTATGGCTTACTACCTAAGATCTAATTATTGGCCATCCCCACTAGCCCCGGCTAATACATGACTAATCAGAGAAGCCTTTCGACACCGACTTACACAACAGGACGAACAAGTAGGCAGGCACCGACTCGGCGGCTAACCCATTAGAATCACTCGGTAACAGACCATTTACGGGTGGACATGAGGAAAGGATAACCCAAACACAAAGCTGTTAGAATAAGTCTAGAGAACTATCGGAACATTGCCATCATTTTGTCAATGTAGAACATACATAAGAAAAGAAAAAATATTGAACAGGGTGAAACCAAAAAAAAGACCAAAGAAAGCAGACAAAACAAAAACAGGAGAGAAAGTACAAGAGAAAGAACAGAAAAGGAGAATAAAACCGTAATTTAATAAGTAATAACGATCGGGTACTGTAGATAAAGGATCACTTATTCAGTGGATGCTTGAAAGGTAAACAAATGGTGGTTCATAGTCTTATAGTAGAGTCAGATAAATAGATATATTGCTAGCAAGTTGTTTCTTTTTTAACCCTAGTTATATTTAGCATGGAGGTGGTTTAGGCCTGGAAGTATGAACTCAACACTGTGAACATGCTTGAGGAATTCATAGGCGCTAATAAATCAATTTATTAGTTATATAGGATTTTTTTTTTCAATAGCTGACTAGTCATTAGCTGACTATATCGAAGACAACCCGCCTCTACTGATGTCCTCTTGTGCAGTGTGGTATTCTCAAAGTCAACTTCTTCGTATGCTCATCCCACAGTATGTTGTTGTACCGGATATCGTGATGCTCCGCACCAAGTCGTAGCAATTCCTGATTCAATGACTCTACTAGTTCATACTGGGTCTTGTCACATGGATTGGCATCACATCGAAGCTTTTGCCACTATATGATAGCATGAGCATATGCAGAATCTCGTAATAATTGGTAGAGGTAATGACTTCAATATCGACACGGCCCAGATACACTGGTACCACAGCACCTTGGAGATTTCGAAGCTAAGTATAAACCTGAGCTTCATGTTTCAAGTGCCCCAGGGCTACATTATCCATGCCCTTTGCCACAAGTGTATACCTATGAGGGTATACAGTAAGCTTCATCAGAGTGTCAACACGACCATATATGTCTGTTGAAACATGGCACCCAAATCCCCGACATATATCTACCTGCTTCTGGATGATGGTAGACAGTTCTGATGCTGTGATGGGATGATTTAGGGTTGAGAAGTTGGGGCCTGATGGATGGCAAAGTTGGGGCACTGCACATCGAAATCATCACCATTGACTAATCCAAGAAGGCATATGTGTGTGTGCAATACTCATTTAGGATAGGAGGAGAATCTTGGTCTCCGCATCGTATATAATATTGGAGATAGGGTCATAGATAGGCCTGAAGAGGGTAAAAGTGGCTCTATGGCTGCCATCACCAGCTGAATCTCGGGGTGGCTTCTCTCCCTGTGATTTTGGTAAATTTGGTGGCGGCATTATTGTCTGGTTTGAGGCCGATTTCTGCCGAGTCGGGGTTGAATATTGGTGTCTTGACCTGGGTAGAAAGTCCCCCATCGAACTAGGTTTGGCTCCATTTCAGACCTATGTTGAAAGCTCATTCCAGGCCGGTCAATTGCTGATAGCAACATGGTCAAAGCCAGTGCAGCAGGCGTGGACTTGATATCATCTTCAAAGCAAGAGATTTTGTCAAGTTATAAAGGGGTTTCGATTTGATGAGCGGTAGAATGAATTGTGTGCTGACCTGACTTGTTACAGCATAAATGCTATAAAGTACACCAGGATTTGCCGCGCTGTAGTGAAGATATATAGTGGACTGGCCACAAGACATATAGCCATTACTCAAAGCCCTGAGACAGCATGTATTGAATGATCTGGACTAAGCTCTTGGCGACAGTAGCTTTCTTGCTTGTTTGATTATTACGGAGAATTTCAGAGAAGATGATATGACTATCCTTATTGTTGCTAGGGGTCTAGGAATTATGAGATGATTTCTGAAGACTTGTACTTGATGGCGAAACAAGTTATGTTCTTCACTAGGAGCTTGGGCTACACATATTGATGTCAAGTTTTATTCTTTAAGTTTCGCAAGTAATAGTGACGAAGTAGCAGGTCTTTTACTACTGGCATGGTCCTGAGGAGCATCAGAAGCCATGACACTACCATGGCAACGTTATTCGGAAGTTGTAGCTTCAGCAGACAGTAGTGCTGGTGCTGCATCTATATCCCACTCGGTTGGATTGCTGATACTTGGGAAATCCTGGGGAAGACATTTTCTGTAATGGTTGTGTTTGGAAGATACAAACGTCAAGTCGCATGACTTTCTCTGGCAGTATAAGTTACATATAAGCGCCATAGGTGTCTCGATAGACTTACGTGCAAAGTCGACTACGTCTCCTTTTTTTTTATTTGGAATATCCCAACTTGATACACCTATGCTGCATAAAGCTAATGATATTGAATGACTGGAAATGGCATCCACTTTCGAATAGATATCTGACCTCCTGGAATGTTCTGGTTGTGTAACGAACCAAAGTCAGCCCATAGTCGAAGCTCTTTTAGGTAAAACCTTGCATTCAATCTTTGTTTGACTAGCAGCGCTGAGAGAGGTGCTGAAGTTGATGTCGGGATACGAAAAGGTATAAACATAGTAAAAGTATTCCAAAAAGATGGCTTGTCTTTATCCTGTTGTGTAAGTTAGCATTTGTATAAACATAGTAGAGTAATAAGACTTACTCGGAATAGTTTCTGAAGTCAAGTTCTCGGATCAGATGTTTAATTTTCTGCTCAAACTCGAAGAAAGCTAGTGATTTTATGCTTCTTTCAATTGCTTAATTACCTTGAGTGCTGCAATCACGTTTTCTGATTCATGCGCTTTTTCCTTGGAGGAACTCATGGTATTGAGGTCTCGAGGTAAAGGGAGAATATTATACACACCAACTCGACTGGGGGGGTTGTGAAGTTTTGTTGTGTTGTTGTGTTGAATGTATGTTCATATCAAATCAGATTAGCTTATTAACGTGCTTACATAAGTTTGGGTGCACTATTTTCTGATTTATATACTACCCGAGGCCCACTTTACTAGGCCCGTAATATCGCCATTAGCAAGAAAAAAAACAAAGCGTCACCAAATGCGAGAAGATAACAACCTCTGGCTGAGGTCTCGTTTTGTCAAAGCTGAAAGGTAGGTCTATCAGAATGAATGAATGGTTATTTAACGTTGGTATGCGGGGCACGTCATCATACGTGTACTCTAGCAGAAACTAGTAGAACCGGAGTTTGTAAGTCTAGTTGTGCAATAACGAGCCAGCGGGGGATGTTGAACATTGGAGCACAACGAATTGGTTCCATTTGGTTGATTATTGAATAAATATTATATTCAGAATCTGTGCTTGAGAAATTTTGATATGTAGTTGTAGGGTTGAAAGGCTTAGGTAAATCTAGAGTAGATCATATATACATTGTTGCATAATTGAGGAACGTTATATGTGGGAACTAAATCATACTTTGATGATGAAAAATAATTTGAAGTCAAACCTATGTAAAGCTAAGACAACATCAGAATCTCAAAGGCCTATATAGTCCGACAGGGATAGAGGATCTCTGGGAATATTCAGTAAGAAGCACGAGCTGTATTTAATGTGTAGGAAATGATATGATTAGGGTCTGAATTCTGGAACGAAATTGGATACAAAGCAAGTCGTCTAATGGAGCACAACTGTTGAAAGAACTTGGTACCAAGTTCATGCTATATTGGATATAATGGGGCGGATGACATATTGCCACTTTAGGACTACAAACAACGAACATCGATACAGTACGAATTTTTTTTTAATTTTATTTATAATCATTAATCTTATTCAGTTTCTAGAACTGCATAAATTTCTTTTTCTCTTTTTTCTTTGAAAAAAAAAATGGTGCCTAATTAATTCTATGTTCTATTCGCTACATATTGTTCTTGGAAGAACAATATGTAGCGAATAGAGACGTAAGGGGTGAGTGATACACTTTTCCTGCACTAAAATGCCATGAGAAAAAGAGCCTAATAATTGCTGTTCCACGAGGCAATAGCTTGAATTAGTATTTTTCTGGAATGTCAGGGTAGAACATTTCTCGAAAACCGTAGTTTTGTTACTTAGATGTGATACATGATAGTTGGGCCTAGATCAACGCTTCGTAGTGGAACTTTAAAGCCAACCACGGACTGGAAACAACTAGCAACAATCTGACATGTCAGGGTCCTAGATAGACACCCTACAAAGGTATCATATGTACCTACGAACAGAGGTTGGTATACTCACACTCATCAGCGCCGAACACTAGCAAAAGGCACGAGTGATGATGGTGTGATATCAATATGTATAAAAGGCTTTGGTCGTCTCCTCTTCTAGCAGATTGTATCATGCGAAGTAAGTTGTAGTGCCGTTCATAACAACTAATACATTCATTTTCCTTCTTTGCTATTTACGCGGGCCGTACTTCACCTTTGCCCATCATGAAGTTTACAGCCTTTATGCTTCTTCTTTCTGTGGCCTCTATATCTAGAGCCTGCAACTTCGATACTGCGGCTGCCCAGCTTCACTATACAAAGCCGCGCGGTGATACCAGTACTACTACTACTACTACTACTACTACTACTACTACTACTACCGATGACGCAGCCAAGGCCGCCCTCCTACCCATTTCCTCAACCGATCGTTTTCAAGGCGGGCGTGTTGCACCCCAGGGACTGAGTGCTCTTGGCAACATCTCGTACCTTTTCGAGAGTGTCATGAGTGTTGAAGAGATGTACTCGGCAACGAAGGCTTTCCAGAGACACTTTGGCGCCGTCTTATTTGATGCGCCCTATAAGACTTATGAGAATCGCACTGTTCACGGTTTCCGAATCCCGCCTCTCTATGGAGCGGATCTGCCTCAAAACTACAAGGTGATGTTCCTCTCTCAGGTTCATGCGCGTGAACGAGCTGCTTCCGACAATGTGATCTGGTTCCTAAGTGATATTCTGTGGGCAAACAAACGCGGTACTGGCCTGAACTACGGCAAAGTCACATACAGCAAAGACGATGTTAAGAAAGCCCTTGGCGTAGGCATCGTAGTGCTACCAGTGCCTAATCCTGACGGAGTACTGTATGACCAAGAGACCAGCTTGTGTTGGCGGAAAAACCGCAACCCTAATGATTCAACTGAGGGCGTTGGTGCGTCAATAGGCGTTGATTTGAACCGAAACTACGACTACATGTGGAACATGACGAAGTACTTTGCGCCAGGATACGCACCGGCATCGACCGATCCATCGTCACCGACCTACCAAGGAAGCGCACCTGCTTCGGAGCCTGAAGTGAAGAATATTGTCTGGACGGCAGAGCAATACCCGGAACTTTCCCACTTCCTGGATATCCATTCTTTCAGCAACTTGATCATGTATTCCTGGGGAGGCAACTCGATCCAGACTACAGACCCGACAATGAACTTCATGAATTCTTCCTGGGATGGAATTCGCGGTGCCGTGAACAGCACTTATAAGGAATATATGACGGCCAAGGACAATGCTACCCTTGTGGCACTGGCGGCAAGCTTAGTGGACGAGATGAACATAGTGACACCGGATCTGACAGTAGGAGCGTGGGAAGCAGAGCAGATTGTTGATCTATACCCAGGAACTGGAAGCTCGATTGACTATTTCACTTCATTACATTACGCAAATCCATCGCGTAAGTTGATTTTGGCACTAGGTATGGAGTTCGGGGCCCCGAACTTTGATTATAAGGTCTGCCCATTTTATCCAACGGCAAAGCTGTATCATGACTGGCTTGTAGATGTGTCGGTTGGCTTTATGGAGCTTCTGTTGCATACAGCAGACTATCAGGATACTAAAACAAGCTATACGAGAAGACCGTAGTAGTGAGAATTAAAGGGCTTTTCTTTAGGTAGAGATGGATTATTACTAGACCATTCATTAGTTTTTAGTAAACTAAATCTAATAGAGTATATGCATAAGGTTCAAATACTAAATAAAAAGAGTGCTCTTGCAGCAAAGAAGGGAGTAGAAAGAAGGAAAGTTGCCCAATATGGATATATGATTAAATATATATGCGACTAAAAGTCAAGACTCACAGGTAAGACGATAAGCAGAAGATGAAGGGGAGCTGTAGTTTGCTAGGTCGTTTTGACTATAGATATGGAAAGAAAAAAAAAAAAAAAAAGAACGAAAGGATCCCTGCTCTAGTGCTCGGCTTGTGGGAGAGATATAATTTGCTATAGCAAGACAAGTTGTTGTACGATGTTTTGTTTGCCTTGAGGGGGCTTGCTTTTTGATGGTACGTAATGCGAGGGCCTAGACGAAGAGAAGTAAGGATAACGGTAGACATGTTTGTTTTCTAAATGATGTCAATATATATCCCGTTACTAGATATTAAAATACCTTGCCAGTAGTATTTCTATTCAATCTTTTCTTTCTTTACTGTAGTTAATCAAGGGCCTAGGCGAAGACTAGTTTTCATACTACTAGTACCTGCTTTAATGGTAACTACACTTTTTACCGTCAAGTTTTGATCATGGCGCATTTTGCATGGATTGTTAGGCTTGGGCTTGGCCTGGCCTGGCTTGGCTTGGCTTGGCTAAGCTTGGCTTGGCCGGCTTGCAAGCGGAGTTAGAAGAGGAGAGAAAGGTAGCTTTGACAAGCGAGACCACTAGTAAGTGATAGTATGTAATAGCCTTGCGCCTTAACGGTCAGTTGGTCTGAGAAACTTAGCAGATACGAATAAATATATATCGGCGGATACTTACATTGTGTACTTGAAGTTTGATACTCAAATTGCTAGATCCAGAATCTATTGAAAGATGATAGTTTTGATTGGATCCTTTTGCACACTATGACAATAGATTCTCGATAGTTAGTACTGCTAGTTTTCATCTGTACGAGAAGTACGGTCAACTAACAACAAATGACGACGTACTAGCTAAGTTATCAATAGAATCCCCGAAAGTAGCTCTGGCTCTATTTTCCGGAATGCTGTTTTAGTAGTAGTAAGTAGTTTGTCCAAACAAGTAGATAAGTAAAGTCTTATGCCATAGCAGTTCATACATAGTAAGTTGCCAACCAGTAGTCAGTTGTGTGAAAACATATGAAACGGCTCAGGGCAGCAACAATGCTGAGCACTAGTAGCAATCCTACATAGTAGAATGATCGCCCGACATTGCATGATGCGGAGGTCTCTGACCTACCTCGTCGATCTCTGCAGTCACTGTGATTTGTGGAAATGATAAGAGGCCGGGGGCTAGAAAGAACAAGAGCTGCTCCTCTAGACAAGGATGCCAAGCCAGGCCAATCCAAAACTGGAAAGATAATGCCACTTTGACGGATACATCTGGAAGGGTGGTGGGGGGGGGGGGGGGGGGGGGGAGAGAGAGGAAATACTAGCGGGCTGTATTTGAGCCCCGCCATGAGTTTTTTATTTTTCCTTATATTTATGAAGATTAACTAATACAGAATTGTCCCATGTTCTATACTATTGGCCAATATTAGTTCATACTAAGTTAATCTCACCTTGACGCTACAGTCTTTCGATGTTGCTTCTATCATTGTTCTTTTCTTCCTCGTACCTTTCTTTTTCTTAACCGAAATAGCCGACTGTTGGTGCCGTTACAGAGATCAACAGGGCGACTGACTAGCTTCTACCCTATATCTATGCTTAGTTACATGCTGGAAACTGGTTCACCTAAAGATGGTTGTCGACCCGACGACTTCCCAGGAAAGACGACCTAGAGCCGGCTAAGGCAAGCCCATAAACAGGCGTGGCTTAGTTACTATAAACGTATATTCATATCTGTTTGAAGAGAAGCGATCCGAGCGTTTCTTCGGTTGCAATATGGCGTCGTTTGATTGC